>JAVXUL010000003.1:1352518-1367448 GCA_035590515.1 Trichilia minutiflora | reverse complement strand
AAATTGTGTTTAAATTTGAATTAAATAAAATATAAAAAAGCATAAAAATATAAATTTATTTAA
Source organism: Trichilia minutiflora (assembly GCA_035590515.1). Classification (NCBI taxonomy): domain Eukaryota; kingdom Viridiplantae; phylum Streptophyta; class Magnoliopsida; order Sapindales; family Meliaceae; genus Trichilia; species Trichilia minutiflora. The sequence continues at coordinate 1,367,385 of JAVXUL010000003.1, read as the reverse complement.
AAATAAATATATTAGTATACTTTTTTTAAGAAAAAAATAAATATAAGTAAACATAAATTTATTAAATATCTTATATCATTTTACTTATTTCTTATTTTCTTATATTTTGTGCACGTCTACGTCAGTCTCTTTCACTTGAAAAGAACTGTCTTTGAGTTGTTTTTGTTTTTGGATAGATTTTCTCTTAAGTGTTATAATATGAAAATAGATTAACCACATTAAAGGAGCTAAAAACACCCATAATATCTGAAAGATCTACCACTCTTTTTGTTTAATTTGTTCACGAAAGATTTAGTCATTATAATAAGAATTCACAAATTCTAAACTCTGTAGAGCATTCTATGTCATCAACCCTATGAGATGTTATTTAATCACATCGAACTTTATACACCCACTTCGATCTCTCTTCCTTAAAGCAACAAGTTTCGCCTTTCACGATGCCTGCACCAGCTTGATTTAATAGAGTCATCAATAATCACCTCGAACGGACGAGTACTGAACTTGTAATTCTAACCATATATACTTGATTTCTCGCATTTGATATCCGATTTTAGTTAACTTTGCTATAGCTTTAATCTACATATCCTAACTTAATTTCAAAGGATTAAATAAACATGCTCTCCATGTTATGTGTTTGATCAGAGACAGTTTGGACTGCATATGTTCACATACTAATAACTGTCATTGGTTCTGGGATTTTGTCCTCGCCTTGGGCCAATGCTTAGCTTGGATGGACTAGACCAGCTCTTATGTTATTGTTCTCATTTATTATTATTAGAGATATACCTTAGAACCAATTATGTCATATGGTTCAGGGTTATATTTTCTTAAGTATATACTTTTTGTAATTAATTGTAAATTATTTACGATTAATAAAATAGCATTCTTCCATATGTAATTAATTGTAAGTTTTACGATTATGAAAAACTTTCATAATCGCATGCTTAGGGAATTTAGAAAAAATCTTACGGTTTATTAGATAAACACACCTTCAATTACATACTACACATCTACTGTTTTTACTGATTCTTATCGTTCTAGTGACAAAGAGATTAGCCAGAGAAAACATACATAGATCTTACTAGATCCAACCTTGGTAAAATTTTAAATATATTGACATCTGAGATTAGTTTATTTAATCTAATCAACAGGTTTAAACCTGACTATAGCCATTTACCATCTAATCAATTAGATATTCTTTTTCTCATGTGCGAATCATAGGATTGAATGCAATATATTTGAGATGGTTTATTACACGAGCCTTTCAGGTGTTGCTATTGGTTACACCGTGGCTTCATCTACAAGTATGACGTAAGTTTTTAGAAAATAATTTAAAGAATAAATATTGGGTGTGTATAATATCAAATTTAGATTTTAAAACGTATATTTGGATGTTTCCAACAGAGAATAATAGGTTTACTTTTTGTTTTGTGTGGGTGCGTGGGTGGGTTGGGGGCTGTTTGCTAATTTGACGTAGACGTGCATGGAAGTATAGAAAAATAAGGAAAAAATAAAATGAAATGAGGTGTTTAATAAGCTTACTTTTATTTATGTTTACTATCTGTTTAAGAAAAGTATACATAATAGGTTTACTTTTAGATAAATTTATATTTTTATCTTTCTTTATATTTTGTTTTAATTCAAATTTAAGGATAGGTTTATTTTAACTATACTCAAATTTAGCCTTAATTTGTTAGTATAAAAGGGGTTCTAATTTGAAAGTTTAAGAATAGAAGATTAATTATTGCTTTAGAGAATTTTTTTCTTAAATAATATAATTTTTTCTTAAATTTTAGAGTTTTCATAATTTTTTTGATGGATTTTAAGATTTTTAAATTTCAATTTTGTGTTGGACTCGTATAAAATGCTACACACTGCATCAGTTTACTAACGTGAACGTGCATGAAAGTATGAAAAACACAAAAGAAAGTAAAATAAAATAAGACGTTTAGCAAACTTATGTTTACTTTTCTCGAAGAGTAAACCAATTATGTATACTTTTTTTGAAGAGAAAAGTAAATATAAGTAAACGTAAGTTCATTAAACGCCTTATGTCATTTTATTTTTTTCTTATTTTCCTATATTTTTATGCACATCCACATCAGTATTTAAACTAACGTAGCATGTAGCGTTTATATACGAGTCCAATACAAAATTGAAAGTCAAAAATCTTAAAATTCACCAAGAAAATTATAAAATCCCTAAAATTTAGAAAAAAATTCTATTATTCAAAAAAAAATTCTAAAACAATAATTAATCTTCTATTCCTAAATCCTAATATTAGAGCCGTTTTTATACTAACAAATTAAGGCTAAACTTAAGTATAGTTAAAATAAATTTGTTTTTAAATTTGAATTAAAACAAACTATAAAGAAGGATAAAAATATAAATTTATTTAAAAGTAAACCTATTATATATACTTTTCTTGAAGAGAAAAGTAAATGTAAGTAAATGTAAGTTTACTAAATATCTCGTATCATTTTATTTTTTTCTTGTTTTTTCATATTTTTTATGCACGTTCACATCAGTCTCCCCTACTTGAAAAGAATTTGTCCTCGAGTTGTTTTCGTTTTCTGGATAGATTTTCTCTTGAGTGTCATAATATGAAAATAGATGGATCATATTAAAAGTGCAAGAAATACTCATAGTGTTTGAAATAAGTATTACATGTACATTATCATTAATCTTCTTCAATACTTGGTATACTCCATACTTCTTCAGTTGAAGCTTACTGTAAGTGTCTATTGGAAACTTCTCTTTTGGTAAGAAAATCATTATCATGTCTCATTCTTCAAATATCTTTGTCCTTTTATATTTGTCAGTAGCTATCTTATATATCACATTTGTTGCTTCTAACCTCTCTTTAACTTCCCATTAAACCCTTTGGATATCTTCAGTCATATGTTGTGCTGTGGTGCTCCTTGAATGTTTTCTCGATAGTTGAACTAAGTCAATGACATGTCTTAGGACTCTTTGATAGATTATCAAAAATGATGATCTCCAGATCGATAGCATTATGAACCGTATTGTTGTAAGTAAACTCAGTTTGAGTTAGTGTGAAATCCTATTGCCTTGATCAGTCTTTATAAATACTCTGAATTATATTCTCCAACGTTCTATTCATAGATTTTATTTGTCCATCGATTTATGAATGTACTGTACTATTAAATTTGACTGATATATCAAAAAACTTTCATAGTATTAACCAAAAATGGATCAAGAATTATGTATCAAAGTCAAACACTATAGTTTTAGGTATCCTATATAATCGAATAATCTCTTGAAAGAATAACCTACCAACACTATTAGCATTCATTGTCTTCTGACATGGGATAAAATGTACCATCTTCGAGAATCTATCCATTATCACAAATACCGAATCCATACCCCATTATATGCGATAAAGACTACGTACAAAATCTATAGAAAGGACTTCCCAAATACCCTCTAGCACTGACAATAATAAGTATAACCCTATATTTTACGTTTGTCCCTTCAAGAATTGAAAAGTATGGCATCGTTTGATGAAATACTCTACATATTGTCTCATTCTAAGTCAATAGTATATTTTTCTCAAAGTCTCAAATATTTTATCCCGACCTAAGTGTGCAATCAATCCACCTCCATGCAAATCTCAAATTAGCTTCTCCCTTAATGAAGTTTGTAGGATGCAAAGTTGATTCCCTTGCGTTAGATACCCCTCATGAATGTGAAAATCCTCATAAGTTTGATGATTCTTTACTTTTGCCCACACTTCGCCAAAATTCGAATCATCCTTATACAGCCCTTTTATTTCTTCAAATCCAATGATTTTTCCTTTCAAGATTGTTATCAAGGTTACTCTTTGACTCAATATATCCGTTACCTTATTTTGTATCTCAACTTTATGGACTAGTTTAAAAGAAAATTTCTATAAAAATGTTGACCATCGAGTATGCATGTCTTTACTAATTCTCTTTTGATTATTAAGAAACTTCAAAGCTTGATGGTCAGAGTATAGAACGAACTCTTTGCCTATAAGGTAATGCTCTCAATGCCTCAATATTCATATAATCGTATAAAACTCCTTGTCATATATTGACCATCGTTGTTGGGCATCACTAAGCTTCTCACTAAAATAAGTAATAGACCGTTTCTCTTGAGATAATACTATCCCAATACTTATCCTATATACATCGCACTCTACCTCAAATAGCTTTTCAAAACTTGACAAGGCTATTAATAGTACCGTGCAAAGTTTTTCTTTAATCAAAGCAAAGTGAATCTTGATTTCTCTTTCCCAATTAAATTTTTCTTTCTTTAGACACTCAGTGATCAGCATCATAATACTACTAAAATCTTGAATAAACCATCTATAAAATATAGTTAATCCATGAAAACTTCTCACCACACTCATATTTTTCTATGTTGGCTACTTACGGATTGCTCGAACTTTCTCCTTATCAATTTGAATTCCCTCAAAGTTAATTACATATCCTCAAAATAGTAGTTTATCTGTCATGAAATTATACTTCTTAAGTTTAAAAATAATTTATTGTTTCTCAACACCATTAACACCTCATACAAGTGATCCAAATGTTATAAGTGGTTCTACTATAGATAAGAATATCATCAAAATACACCATCACAAATCTTCCAATGAATGGTTTGAGCACCTGATTCATAAATCTCATAAAAGTACTTGACGTGTTGTTCAACCAAAACAGCGTAACTAGCCACTCATATAAGTCATCTCTCATCTTAAAAGTCATTTTTCATTCATCCCTAGGTCTAATACGAATTTGATGATACTCGTTTCGTAGGTTAATTTTGACGAACAATACTACTTCATGCAATTGATCTAGCATATCATCCAATCTTGAGATTGAAAACTTATTTTTAATGATGATATTGTTAATAGCTCAATTATCTACACATATGCATCAACTCCCATTCTTCTTTGGCATTAATAATACTGGCACGGTACATAAACTCATACTCTCTCGAATAAGTCTTTTTTTTAATAATTCTTCTACCTTCTTTTTTAATATCCCACTCTCCTTGGGACTCATACAATAATGGGATAGATTTAGTAAACTTGCTCCTGGTACCAAATCTATATGATATTGGATGTCCCTCATTAATCGTAAATCATTTGGTAGGTCTTCCGATCAATCTCAACTAAGGAACTTTTATCTCCCCCTCTTGAGATTGACCTTTTACAATCATCGAATGAATTTTGCTAAACGCCTCGTATCATTTTACTTTTTTCTTATTTTCCTATACTTTCATACATGTCCATGTCAAATTAGCAAACACCCCCAACCCAACCCACCCACCCACAAAACAAAAAGGAAAAGAATGCAGGAATCAAATAATTATTCTTTGATGGAGACATCCAAACGTACGTTTTAAAATCTAAATTTGACATTATACACACTTAATATTTCTTCTTTAAATTATTTCTTAAAAACTTACGTCATACTTGCAGATGAAGCCATGGTGTAACCAATAGTACCACCCGAAAGGCTCGTGTAATAAACCACCTCAAATATCTTGCATTCAATCCCCTGATTCGCACCTGAGAAAAAGAATATCTAATTGATTTGATGGTAAATAGTTATAGTCAGTTTTAAACCTATTGATTAGATTAAAGAAACTAATCCCAAGTATCAATATATTTAAACATTTACCAAGGTTGGATCTAACAAGATCCATGTAAGTATATTTTCTCTGACTAGTTTCTTCGTCATTAGAACTATAAGAATCTAGTCCATCCAAATGAGAACAACAACATGAGAACCAATCTAGTCCATCCAAGTTGAGTATTGGCCCAAGGCGAGGACAAAATCCCAACACCAATGACAATTATTAGTATGTGAATACATGCAGTCCAAACTGTCCCTAGTCAAGCATATAACATGGAGAGCATGTTTATTTAATTCTTTGAAATTAAGTTAGGATAGGTAGATTGATGCTATAGCAAAGTTAACTAAAATCGAACATCAAATATGGGAAATCAAGTATATATGGTTAGAATTACAAATTCAGTACCCGTCTATTCGGGGTGATCCTCGATGACTCTATTGAATCAAGCTGGTGTGGGCATCGTGAAAGGCAAAACTTATTGCTTTAAGGAAGAGAGATCAAAATCGGTGTATAAAGTTTAATGTGATTAAATAACATCTCACGGGGTTGATGACATTAGAGTTTATGAATTCTTATTATAATGACTAAATCTTTCGGAACAAACTGAACAAGAAAAGTGAACTAATTTAGTATTACTAATAGAACTAGTGAACTCTAATTGAAATATTGTACATCACTTTCTTTTTCATAGTTTGTCCTACGGACTCTCATCACCCCTAATCCACCTAGACTCACCTTTATTCTCACGAATTTTTTAAATAAACAGTAATTGAGGGTCACTTTTTGCGGGTGGGTCCAAGTGGATTCCACCCCGTACATAAATACACAAAGCGGTTGTAAATGATTTGGATCAGTCCAATTCGATATAGCCCATTGTGTAAATAGTATCGAATTTAAAAAATTACTAATTTAATCTCATTACTTCGAAAACTAGAACAAAATAACCATGGTTTCACACAAATTTATTTTAATAACAAATACTAATAATTTAAAAAAAATTCCTGTGTTATATTAGTTGCACTATCTAAGTAAAGAATAAGGCAGCTGAGGCTACAGGTGTGTGATCATTTAAAAATTGATAAAACAAACCAAATCTAAAATCTAAAAAGTAATAAAATATTAAATCATATTCGTCGCCTTCAAATGTCATGTTCAGCACTTCAGGCCACCTGACTTTGGATTATCCATTGCCAAGCCGAGCTGAACTATGTAGAGAAGCTTCACTTTATTTGCTGGGAAAGTGTTTTTACTTTAGATAGGAAGCGACCTTTCCATTTCAGGTACTCGTCAAATAAAAAGTTAATAAAATCTAGCAATTAATAGACTTTTAGTTTAGAATAAAAGTGAAATTTCAAAATAAAGTTAAAATAGTATTTAATAATACTTATTTTTAGTGAAATTTACATTTTTTTAAATTAATATTGATATTTAAAATTTTTATCTTACAATAATTATAATTTAAAAAGTATCATACCACAACAGTAAATAGAATTTTAAAATTAATATATAATTAAAATAATTAATCACTTATTTAAATTTTCTTTAAAGAAAAATTGAAATAACCATGAATTTATATTATAATTTGTAAATTGATTCCTGAGAAATTTTAACACACTTAAGTTATAATAAAATGATATATATATATATATATCACACCCTTGAATGTTCAGGTATGTTAAGTTAGGGAAAATAAAATATTGAGAGAGATTTTTAGTCTAAAAACCGTTGAGGGTTGGTGATTAAAAAGTCTTGTCTCAATTTATAAATTATTCGATGACTGAAATCGTCCTCTTGATAATGTTAAGGCAGGTTAAAATCATTATAGTAAATTAATCAAGATGGTATGAAAAGATTTAACCATAAGTGAGAGTACTTAGGATATCAACGAATAACGTTGCTATGTATATATAATTTGAGACCTATTACAATGACATCATAGTAAAGGCAAAAGATGTTAAGAGAGTATATATTAGATTCTTATTAATTATTAAAAAAATCTCTCTTTAATGAGAAAATATAAAATAGCATGAAATTACTAAGATTCTCTAAACTAAATACTGAGATTAAATGAAGCTGTATAAAAAATCGATGCTGATCAACAAATGGAAACTAGAAGTAATAGACAATATAGAAATCTTCGTAGCAACTTGTGGAAAACAAGGAGTATTTTGTCAGAGGCACAGAATCGAAGGGAGAGAGAGTTGTGATAACCCATACACGAGAACTTATATGATTTCAAGTGGTGGTGATTTGTCACACCCTAAGTTTTTAAATATGCTAAATTGAAAGGATAAAATATTAAGATAAACTTTTAATTTAGAAACAATTGAATGTGAGTGATAAGAAGGGTTTTGTTCCGTTATAAAAAATGATTGAAGACTAGCTAAAGTCGTTCTCTTAATAAGACCAATCGAAACTAAAACCAACTTATCAAATCGAGAAGGCATGAGAAAGTTAACATTACGTAAAAATATCAACAGACAATACAGCCCCGCATAATTTAAGATCCACTCCGTAGTGTTTTTATTTGTAATATATCAATTATACTCATATCCTCGTTCAATAGTCTTGTCAACGCCAAAATCAAGTTATAAATGAATAAATTTACAACATAACACTAATATGACTAAGTTTTTTTCTCACGAGAGATCCCTCTTACAATTTTTTTTTTTTAATGAAACCCACCATTTACTTTAAAATTATAAACAACCTATATTAACCAAATACAAAGGGATATAAAAGCCTCAAATCTTTTAAATTATAAATATCTCAAACTCCCGTAATTCAAACTTGAATTGGTCAATCAAACAAAATTGACTAAAAACCACACACCAAGGTTACCAAAATCGTTTTTTATTTTAAAAATCGAAATATAAAAATGAAATTTTTAATAATATATAAATAATAAAAAATTTAAAATATTTTTATAAATTAATAAAATCGATCAAAATATTTTTACTGTTTTACTATTTTCAATTTTGATAAAATCAAAATCGTTTTGTTATTAAAATCGCGATTTTGATAATCATGAATACACCCCATTGAGTAGAGATTCCTTTTGTATTAATTCAACCCTATACAAATTTTCTCTCTTTTTTTTCTACTTTGCCAATAAAAAAGAATCTCTAAAATAAAAAAATAAAAGTAACTCATATTGATTATTTTTCATTATTGCAAGAAAAAATCTTAAATGAAAAAAAGGAAATAAAAGGATTTACGAGCCTAAAAATGTCAAAGTAGTAAAGTTGAAGATTTTTATTTTGAATGTATATATATTTAATAGGAGTTGCTTTCATCATATTTATCTAACATAGGAGTTGAAGTTAATCACGGCTGGTCAGCAGCTTTTATGAATTTAGCCTTAATTTCTTCTATGCATCAAAATAAACTCCGAGTTTTGTGCTTTTCTTTGTCCATGCGGTTAGTAGAATGTAACATAAAGCTAGGGAAATCAATTGTTAAATAATTAATGCCTAATACCCACCAGTTGTTTGGAGTTTTTATTGGAAAAGAATGACCAAATCTTACAATTTGAACCAATTTGAACATATTAATCACGTTAATTCGAAAACTACCTATTATTTGTTAGTTAACAATGGCAGTTTAGAAGGACTATTGTTTTGATTTATTTGATAAATTCAAAATCAGATTCTAATTTATTGTAACATATAATCTAGCTAGATTCGAAAACCAAGGGAACAGGAATCTCAATTTTAAATTTTAAATTTTTATCGTAAATAATATTATAATAAATAATTTTAAAAATTATAAAAATTTAATATTCAATAAAAAATATCATCTCACTTGTCATATAATTAATTTTATTTAAGTATTTATTAATATTTAAACATAGCTCGGTCTTTGTACATAATTTATTAATAATAAGCTAGATTACTGATTATTTAATTTAAATGAAGTCAAGTCAAAGAGATGAATATGATAAGCTAGATTTCCATAAGTAGAGAAGAGAAGGTACAATAAAATATAAAATCAAATATTCTTTTTAGCAGAGAACAAAAATAATATAATATAATTTTTTATAATACAATGAAATCAGCCAATTCCTGTTTTTATAATTTTTTTAAATCAAACTTGCCCGAAATATAAACCATTTTAAAATATTATATCTCTTGAAGATCCATGCATTTCTCGTCAGTGGTGTCAAGCATCATCTTCCTCGTCTTCGAAGGTTATGTTCAACAATCCTGTCATCATTTTCAATTCTTGTTTTAACAATTTTTTTAATCAACCTTGCCCGAAATATAAACAATATTAAAATAGTATATCTCTTGAAGATCCATGCATTTCTCGTCAGCGGTGTCAAGCATCATCTTCCACGTTTACAAAGGTTATGTTCAACAATGCTGCCAACATTGAATCATCCACGGAGGTCTGTGTCGTAATATTGTTTTTACTTTCAATTGAAATCGAAGTTTCTCCGGGCAGTCTGTAGCATCGGATTATGAATTTCTTAACTATTTAACAAGAAAAGAAAAACAAAGAGTCTTCAAAGCTCTATATCAAGCGTTGAAGTCAAGAAAACTGAAAATAAAAAGGAAAAAGAATGGGAAAACTTAATAATAATTCTATTAAATTGAGAAAAGAATTGAATGAATATATAATTGAGGGAATCCTTTTTTTTTATCTAGAAAGAGTTTGACAATAGATAAATACAGAAAATTATAAATAAATAAATAAATATACAATATCTTAATAAATAGATGAATACAATATTATCTTTACCAAAACTTTCTACAATAAAGCCTGCAGCTATAGCTAGCAATATCACCAAGGCCCCAAAAAGTAAGTGACGTTGGGAAATTCATTTGCTGCTCAACCTTGGTGTCTGCTTTGGCTCGATTAACATTTCAATGAGAAAGTAAACTGCGAATAGCCAAAACCCCAGATCTCCAATGACACCATTAACTTCGCTGGAAAATGAAACAAACTTTGAGATCATAACGGTTTTGATCACAGAAATTGTCTTCCAAACCTAATGAAAGAGGTTGAGATCATAGGCTCTGGAACCGGAGATTGAAACTTTAAAATCTTTGGTGATGAATTTGCTATTTGGGAATTTTTCAGCAGCTGTTTTTTCAACAAATGTGAAGAGGGGTTGGCAGTAGACGTTATATGAGCCAATGAGCTGAAGAACTAATATAATGCTGCATTGGCTATGTCAAGTGGCCAATATGGTTTATAGGAACCAAATCCTGCAAGGAAATTTTGCAGGTGATCAGTCTCCAAACCAGCATAGCCAAAGCAGCCACAAGAATGTAGAAAAGGTTGTCACTTCAAGACTTATTTATGATGTCCTTTTCATTGTCTTGGCTTCTGATGGTGGAGATTTCAGTGTTTCCTCTTATAAAACAATCATTCACAAGAGCAATTTAGGATAGTAATCACTGAAATCCAATTAATAAAAGTTATTTTATCATTTGAGATATAAATTAATTTTTAAATTAAATTTTTAATATCATTTTTTAAAAATTATAATTTAATTAAACAATATATCACATTTCGATGTGCTACATCTACATAGATACAATCTTAAATCATAAAAAAAAAAGAGGCAAAAGTTCATCATAAAATCATTTATTCAGAAAACTTATTTTACAAAATTAGTTAATTTATTCTGGTAATGGAATATCTGCCAAATCCTCTCTATAACATGCACAGTCTAATCCCATTGCCTCGTTTAGATTTCCAATCCCGTTTTCCATTTGGGTTTGGGTAACCAGGTTGTCCTTAGATGAATCAAAAAATGTTACAACACTGTCTTTCCTAAAAATTAAATAGACCACCGCAATTACATATACCACCATTAAAGGAAATACTATAACTCCAATGAACACATTTCCGACTATGGATAGATTGTTGTGAATTAGCCATCCAACGAAGCCTGTGATCAGGTAATAAACGTTGATGCCGATGATTGCCAGTCCAAGAATCCATGAAATCACAATTATCTGCAGAGTTGATTAGGTATTAATTAACAATGTCTTAGTGACTAGAGCTTATAATGTGATCTACAGTGAAAGCAAGAAAAAAGAAATTGAATGACTTACATAAATTGAGTTCTTATGTTGTCCCATTTTATTGTCGCTGCTACTAAATTTAAGAAGCGGAATTAAGGCAAACGGTAGTTCAAATGACAGTATCATCTGAAAATAAATTAATATCATATAATATTAAGACTTTGATTAGGGAGATAAGTAGTGGTAAAATGTAATTAATAATATCTCTAACCGATGCAATAACAATTAGTCTGCCTGCTCCTTGAGGTCCACCAATAATGGAGACAATTAGACTCGGTATGATAGCAATACACCTTGTGATTAGGTTTCTCAGCCATGTTCTCATCTTCAAGTTCAAGAAACCCTAAAAATCATCAAGTTTCAGATAGTATTTATGAGCATAATACTTTAATGTGAGTGCTAGTTTGTTCGAGAGCTGAAAATTCTTGCAAACGATAATGTAATGCGTATTTTATTTAAATACCTGCATGACATATTGTCCAGCATAAGTTCCTGTGATAGTAGAGCTTTGCCCTGAGGCCAGAAGAGCAACGGCATAAATGGTCGAGCTTGATTTTCCCAGTACATTCTGTACAAGAAAATCAAAGATTTTGTTTGATGATTAAATGCTTAATTATATATATGATATTTTTTTTATCATAAAGTTAAAATAAATTTGAACCTGGAGGAGGAAAGATGCTGTGTTAAGTGTAATATCAGTACATCGATCAATGTTTTCATTTGACAAATTTGTAGCTGAGCAAACTGTGCCTGATACTGAGATTACTGCTACATTGATAAAAAATGCTACAAACAATGCCAATCCACTCTCTATAAGAAAATATCTGCATGCATCCTGTATTTATAAGAAAGAAAAACAAGAATTGAAAGATTAAGCACAAGGCAAATCATATCTTGAAGCTATATATTTTATATTTTATGTAGCGATGTTGATATTACTGACTGACATTTATGTTGCGTACAGAATTGGGCACTTTTCTGGAGAGCACAAGAGCTGAATGGAGAAACAGGTTGTGCCTGTATGTTAAGAACATTCTTGTAACTAAACTTTGTTAATCTTGCTCATGACTACATTAAATTATATCGGATCAAAGAAATATATGTTATTAATAACATTTAATATCAATAATTAGACATCTGAAGAAAAAAAAAGGTGATATGTATTAAGGAATGATAATGAGATGCAGTATCATACGGCATTACAAGGGCACCCAAAAGGGCAATTGCATCGCCGGTAGCTCCATGGCCGTTGAGTTTTGGTACAAACATGCCCTTGAGAACATCAACCGCAGGAGGCTTTACATAACTCATTTCACCATAGAAACACCCAGCCATTACAAATACAAGCACTGCTATCAGTAGTTCCAACTTCCGAACCTATACACAATCACCAAATATAAACAAGATGTATTTAGAGATTTAAACGATGGTGTATATTTTGAGATGAAATCGGGGTCCATGAACCAGTAAAATTTCCTTGCACATTAGAAAAGGTGTTTAGACATTGAATGAGTGTCCACATTGTAAATGGTCAATTAATAAAATTTTTGAGAAGTGTATATATAACAAAATATGTAACAAAGGATTGAAATATGAATCAAATTTAATATTCATACAAATGACAATAGCTTACCCCATATCTCTGCAGGCAAAGAAGCAGGAGACTGCTGCAGCCAGTGATAAGAACTCCAGTCCATACTGGAATATGGATTAGTATATTCAATGCAAATGCTGTACCAATCACTGTGCAAAAAAATGTAAAAAGTATATATATAAGTTAAATGTAAGATTCTCATTAATGATTGGATGATTGAGAAATCATCAATATATAAATATATATACCTTCTGGAATATCGGCAGCAATGACAGTAATTTCAGCTAATAACCACAGGCAACGGTTCACGTGTTTTGGGTACTCAGCCTTGCACAATTCTGATAGATGCTTTCCTGTAAAACCAGTGAAAAACAGTTGTTAAAAATGAGTTAAAAAATCCTGACTTAATTACATTTTTCGATATTTATAATCTAATCTTACCGGTGCTTACACCAAGATTTGCAGCAAGCGACTGAATTATGAGAGCAAAGACCATTCCAATAAGAATTATCCAAAGAAGCTGAAAATAACAATAGATATTTGATTTAGTTAATCTTTAAAGACATTGTTATTAATTTTAGAAAAATTTTCAGTTACAAGTGTCTATGCTAATTATGAATGACAAAATAGTCCGACCACAAACCGAATTGATTCATTGAAGTTTTGAACCAGGTCCAGTTTTTGAAAGCAGCTGGATTATTTGCCATCCTAGACTGCTAATTTAAACTAAAATCATAGTTTTAAAAATCATACAACGTTCTTATTGTAAAAGAGAGAACGCGTTATTCTTGTTATACCTCATATTTGTAATTGGCTCCAGCTTGTAGGTCAGTTTCCACTGAAACGTTACATCAAAAAGGAAAAAAATTGTTAAATTATCAATCTTGAACTAACAGAGAAACTCAAGAGACAAAAAAAAAAATTTTCTCACAGTTGCCAGGGTCAATGTAGGCCAATGAGACAAGAAAACCAGGGCCAATAAATCCGACAAACTTTCTCCATCCAGGCTTCTGATCATCATTATAACAAATAAAAATAAATGAATACTTCTGATCATCAGCATAACAAGTAAAAATAAATAAATAAACAAATAAGTACATCAAAAAATCTGAGACTTGGACTTGATCCATTGTACAAAAAATATTAACCTGTTGATTTGGGTCCTGATCAGAATACTGGCCAAAATTTTTGATGATGCTGTTTCCATCAACTTTGATCGCTGTTATGCTGTTGCTGTTGCTTGCTTGATATTCTTGTTTCTGGCGGCTCCCCATTTCTCTTTCTCTCGTATTTTGAATCGAATATCTCCAGAAGCTTTTGTGAAAACACTTGTTATAAGCTTGGAACTGAAATCGGTCCTGTATTTAGAGTGTTTTATCCTGAGAATTCCGTCTGCCATGTTGGATAATTGGATCTCTCAACACACTCTTGCTCTCTTGCAGAACGTGGAAAAGGCCAATTCGAACAAACTTTCCCTGAGGTTTACATGAACTCAGTCTTGTAGAACCGACATGTAGGACTACTAAACTGTCGCATAATCAATAAGAGTCAGCATATCTCTCCTGAGATTTGCACTCTGTCTTGTATCACCTGCCACGTAGGATAAT
>JAVXUL010000003.1:1326827-1347165 GCA_035590515.1 Trichilia minutiflora | reverse complement strand
CTCAATAGAATACTTAGTTCTAATGGGTAGAAAGTGTGCAGTTTTTGTCACCTGTCCACAATCACCTATATGACATCATGCCCAAATTGAGTACATGACAGTCCTATTACAAAATCTATGGTGATGTGTTCCCATTTCCATTCTGGTATGAGTAGTGGTTGAAGTGTCCCTGCTGACTTCTGATGTTCAGCTTTAACTTGTGACACGTCAAACACCTGGCAACAAATTCTGCAATCTCTCTCTTTATCCCAGACCATCAATAATTCTCTTTGATGGTTCTGTACATTTTTGTACTATTAGGATGCATCGCAAAAGCTGAACAGTGAGCTTCTGCTAGGATGGTATTTCTCAAATAATCACCTGAGGGTACACATATCTTACTTCTCAAGATTAAAACTCCCTCCTGAGAGATATAGAAATCTCCAGTATTACCATTCATAATATTCTGATAAGCTCTCATTAATTTCGGATCCTGCATCTGCCTTTCTTTAATCTGTTCTAGTAGAGTCAGTCTCACAATAAAACTAGCTAGCATCAAACCATTCTGACCGCACTCGAGAGTTACTCGCAGACTCTTCAATTCTAGTAACAATGGAAGGTATGCTGCCCGAACATACGCCACTATCACTGAAGACTTCCTATTCAAAGCGTCTGCCACCACATTGGCTTTTCCCGGGTGATAATCAATCATCAAATCATAATCCTTAATTAACTCAAGCCATCTTCTCTGCCTCAAATTCAATTCCTTCTAAGTGAGCTAATATTTCAAACTCTGATGATATGTGAAGATCTAACACCTCTTCTCATATAAGTAGTGTCTCTAGATTTTCAAAGTAAAGACTACTGTTGCCAATTCTAAATCATGGGTCGGATAATTTTTCTCATGCGTCTTAAGCTGTCTGGAAGCATAAGCGATTACCTTTCCATTCTGCATTAGTACACATCCTAGTCCTTGTCTGGAGGCATTATTAAAGACTACATATCCTTCACCAGGGATAGGTAGTGTTAAAACTGGAGGTGAGGTGAGGCGATTCTTCAACTCTTGAAAACATTGATCGCATCTCTCATCCCACTCAAACTTGATATCTTTTCTCATTAAACGTGTCAGTGGGGTCATTATTAAAGAAAAATTCTCAACAAACTTCATGTAGTAGCCTGCTAATCCCAAGAAGCTTCTAAACTTATTTATTTAATTATAATACATATTTTTTTAATGTATTTTTTTCAAATTAATCAAATCGATCTTTTTATTTAAAAGTATCTTAATATTTTAATACAACCCACAATCAGCTAAGCATTTTGCTTTGGATCTCTTGTTCTTTTCAAAAATAAACAAATATAAAGAGAGTGTGCACAGCAAAATTATAGGAATTCCTTCACCGACGAATGGTAAAACTTTCTTCCTTCACTTTGACCTTCGCTGAAGATTTTTTGAAAAATGTTGATTTCAGATGCACTATGTTACGCGACAATATTTAAATGAGTGATTTAAATGTGGCTGAAACATTTATCTTTTCACAAAATTTGGCTGATTGGTCACAGATCTCACCCATGCCTACTTATGGGCTCTTGTATTAACTTCATTCCTAGCGTGTGCTACTTCTTCCAAGGGAATATATGCGTAGTTTCAGTTAATAGGACCAGTAACAAACCCCGTGTACCCTGGCATAACACCATGAATTGCTGAGTGCGCTAAAAGTGTACAGTACAAGTTATCGGTAGCATTTGCTGGAACAGCACGTATCATGTATGTAGGATCTATGCACTTCGCTGTAAACAACTCATCTGGGTGGTCTCTCGCTCACCATTTATTTAGTTCTGACTTCAACAGCCACCGACATCTAAAAAAACTGGGTTTCCAGACTCATCCCTCTGTTCTTTCCGGGCATCAGTCTTGGTATCAAATCCTATCCTGCACCCTCAGCAACAACCAATACAGCATGCCCATTCTCTTGCAGTTGGTTTTCGAGGAATTCAAACAGCCCTCCTTCCCCGTCCAAGTAAAAACCAAAAGAAGAGAATAGCATGGATCTACAACAGATCCCAACAAATACACGAACTCATACAAGAAAAATACAAAAAATATGCAATATCTTTTTATCAGTTTTTTTTTTAATATCTGTCTTTTTTTTTTGTTTTTCTGTATACTACAATTATGTTTCAGAGCTTCAATTCTTTCATTCTTCGGTTTTTGTTTGTTTTGTTGTCAGGGATTTGGAAGATAAAAGCGAAGGAATAGACAAAGGAGTAAATTAATCGTTAGTATTTTTTTTATTAAGAATAACAATATAATTATTTTAAAAAATAAAAATAATCTAAAAAATTTCTAATATTCTAAAAAATTAATGTTAAAAAAAAAAAAAAGTTTTTTTCATAATTTTTTTAGAATTTATTTATTTATTCGTATATACATATTAAAAAAAATTACTTATTTTTTTAAGAACTTATAAAAATTAATATTTGACTAAATTTTTTCTTATAAGGAGAAGATAATGTAGGAAAAATTGATCGAATCACTATAAATAATTTATGTTACTTCTCTTCTTTTTTTTTACTTTTTTTAATTTATAATTATTTATTTTGCATATAATTGTGTTGTTATAATATATTGTGATTTATCTTGGGTTAAATATTTAAAGTTATTAAAAAATAAAATATTTATTTATTGTCTTAAAGATTTTACAAAATCAATTCACCACATCGTGTGAATTGCCTCAGTGGATTACAATTTATCGTCGTAAAGGATTATCTTCTTGTTGTAACCTCTTTCCATTGCTTCAACGTAAAACACATGTTGAACAACCGGAGGGCAATGGCGTCACCGGTAGCTCCTTGTCCATTGAGTTTTGGTACAAACATACCCTTGAAAACATCAGCTGCTGGAGCCTTTACATAACTCATTTCACCAAAGAAACAGCCAGCCATTATAAATACAAGCACAGCTATCAACATTTCCAGTTTCCGAACCTACACCCAGTTACCAAATTATACGAAAAATATATAGAGATATGTTACAAGATTGCAAGATTTTGTGAAATAATATGAAAGTGTCCGGATGCTTTACAATAAAAATATTAGTTTATTCAACTGATAAAAATTATAAAAGTATAAAATATGATCATTCCAATTCGGAGTGGATCGGAGGACCTATTTAACATAAATAATTGAATAAATTATATATTTTTATTATCTTTTATTAAAAAGAAAAACAAAAAAACATAGTCGAGAAGGGATAAATACGGCCAGCAACAAACAAATAAGATACGAGCAAATTAAAGTTGACTTGATGACAATTTGGAAAACATAAAGAATCTGTTGAAGATAGATAACAACAAATTAAACATGCAAATGAAAACAAAAACAATTGAAGAATAACTTAACATGTGGATTGCCGGTTACAGAAACGTATATGATAACTTGTCAAATGATAAGCCACAGAATTAGTAAATATAAATATATATTATTTTGCAACAAACAAATTAGTTGCTAAATAATGAAAAATTGTCTTCCTATATATTTTTTTAATATAAAAAATAAATAGCCGAGTATTAATAATAGAATGTACTTTTAAAAAATTTTAGCTAATTAATTATGTAATTATTTTTTTATTAATTAGAGTTTATTATAAATTTTTTGTCCTGAACAGTAATAACAAAATTTCAATCAATGAATTGAATTATAAATTAAACTTACCCCATATCTCTGCAAGCCCAGAAGCAGCATAGTGCTGCAGCCAGTGAGAAGAACACCAGTCCATACTGGGATATGGAACAGGATATTCAATGCAAATGCTGTCCCTATCACTGGTGAATTTTTTTAAAAATAAAAATGTTAAATGAAGGTACCTAAAAAAGTAGAATTTAATTTATATATTTATCAAATATAAAATTATGAATGAATGAATTAATTAATTATATATGCCTTCTGGAATATCAGCAGCAATGACAGCAAGTTCGGCTAGCAACCACAGGCAATACTTCACATATTTTGGGTACTCAGCCTTGCACAGTTCTGATAGATGCTTCCCTGAAAATTATATCATATGAGTAAAATATATAAGTAAAAGAAAATCATTTGTTTACATTTTCAGATAGTAATTCTTGGTTGTCTTACCAGTGCTTACACCAAGATTTGCAGCAAGAGATTGAATTATCAGAGCAAAGATCAATCCAATAAGAATCACCCACAGCAGCTAAAAGAAAGCAACAAAATTATTACATTTCTTCTTATCATGTTACTGTATTTGATTTCATAGAAAAAATATTAATAAGTGCAAATATCTGCAATTTATCAAATATATATTTCAATTGTTATTATGAAATGTTGTGTTTACTGTAAGTACGGAGAGAAGAGAAGTAGTCCTCATTAATATTATACCTCGTATCTGTGATTAGCTCCAGCTTGCAAGTCAGTTTCCACTGTAATATTTAAAGTAAATATTATCAACCATTCTTTTTAACGCTAATTTCAAAAACAAGTAGTCCCAAAACGAAGACTAAAGAAAGAAGTTAACTTACAGTTGCCAGGGTCAAGATATGCCAATGAGACTAGAAAACCAGGGCCAACAAATCCCAGAAATTTTCTCCATCCAGGTTTCTGATCATCAACACAAAAATCTCAGACATTAATTCGATCCTCTAAAGTTTTACCAAAAAAATAGAAAAAGAAAAAAGAAAAACCTGATCAGAACCATGAGCAAAGTTTTTGTTATTGCTAGTAATATCGGGAGATGGAGTCCTTCCGTCGACATTGATAGCTGCTATTCGGTTGCTGCCAGTACCCCAGGATTGCGGAAGTACAATTGCGGAGTCAGTGATCACTTGCTGCTGCTGCTGATTGCGGCTTCCCATTTCTCTTTCCCTTTCTTTGAATTCAACTCTGAAAGTTTTAATCCAAACCGTTGTAGTTTGGAACTCCAAGAGACCTAAGTGCTGTATTTATAATGATTTGTCTGAAGCCCCCATTTGTTTAATTGAAGACAACTTAAAGGTCGTCCATGTCTTTCCCATTATGGCTATCGGTGCAAATGACGACAGTCACCGTCTTCACTTCAAAAGAAATTGGTATTACTAGAAGATGAATAAATTATAAATTAAATAAGATTTTAATTTTTGTATTTATAAAATGTGGGACAAATGTATTACAATTATCTTATAAAAACATGACACGTGTATAAATTTAGCGTTCCATTTAAATTCACAATATTTGTTTTTTGATAAATAATTTTCTTTTTAATAAACTAAAATTATGCACTAACAAGACAATATCTCATGACAATTTCGAATCTTATATTAATTTATATAAAAAAAATTATATAAAATAATTTATATAATTAAACTCTTATTTATTATTTAATATGATATAAATAATATATTATTTTTTATAAACAAACTCAATAAATTAAAATAATTTTCCTTGATGGTAAAATGACATAGATAGAACAACATATAGTAAGAATTTTTTTTGTTAGATTTGGCTAAAAATATAATAATAAAATATATAATTATATATTAATATTTTTGTTTGGGTAAAAGTCCAAACTACTTGTGGAAGTCTCTCAGACGGATATCACTTGACCTCCCCCTCAGGGATCCTGACTATCCACTACCCAGATTTCTTGACTCGTTCCTTCAAGAACCAGATTATCCATTATCCCGGCTCTAACCATCTGCCTTCCAGGGACTCCGACTACCCCTTACTCATGTGTCTCAGCAGTTTGACTGCCCACCAACGGCCTCTCAAGGACCTTGACTCACTCTCCCCGGGTCCCTAGCTGATCATTGCCCAGTCCCCCCTGATCGCAGCCCCCTAAGGAAGCCTGATTCCACCATCAACCCTTAAAAATCACCAAAAATGGAAATGATTATTGATCCAAAATCCTGTAATAAGAAGCGTCGTCCTAACAAATTTCAAATATCTGTCCCATCTCATACTGAAGCTCAGCAAGACTGATAGCATCAGGCTTCACAGACTGATAGCATCAGGCTTGACAGACTTCACATCCCTTAAATAAAAGCGATTGGCACTTTGTCCTAAAATAGATCATCCCATCATTCCCATTCTCCGATGCCAAATCACTTTAGTCACATCCCCAATGGTTCTATATAAGGAGGCAAATTCAGCAAACAAAGGGTTCGAATTCCTCTTCATTTTCACTCTACTTTTTACTTGAGTTTTCTTTTCCTTTCTCTTTTCGCCGGAATCTATTGCTATATTTTTTACATTTTCGTTGACTTAGATGTTAGAGTTTTTTAGTCGGGACCCCCACTCAACGTGACTCCTAACGTGTTACTGTCTTGTAGGGATTTTGAAGTGAAGCGCTGCAAGAAAAAATCCGATCAATCACCCTTTCCGGTATAGATCTATCAACGCAACAATCATATTCACATTCACAATTCAACAAATTCTTTAAAAGAATTTTATGAATATAAATAAATCATAATAATATAATAATAAAATATATATTTCTCAATTTAAAAAAAATAAATTCTTGCACAAATTTTTTTATATAAATTTTATTTATTCTTATAAAATATAAAATATGTGTTAAAAATATAACAATTTTATATTAATTAATTTTATAAAAAAATTTATGTATAAAATTTTTATCCCATATATTTAGCATTATTATTAATATTATAATAAAATAAAGTCAATTTTTTTTATTTTAACATCAAATGTATCCAAAATTTACATCAATTTTTATATTTTTATTTAAAAAGAAAAATTACTTCCAAATTAGAGGTTTGACCCCATAATGCTCGAAGCAGCAACCAGCATGCCATAAAGTGGCTGTCAATTGATGAAGCCAAATTGTTTGGAATTAAGTTATGTGATGACAATTTTAAAGCAAAACAATTAATAAAATAAAAGTAAATGTCACATCAATTTGAATCATATATGAGCAAGCAAAATAAATAAAAAAAACTATAGCTAGATATAATGAGAGGATATCGACGTGGCGGGAAAATATTATATATTTACAATCATATTAAACCAAGCACTACATTTCATGCATGCATTAATATATTGATTATTAGCATGATCCATGCCCCTACCTTAATTTATATGTTTTGCTCTTGGATAAAACGATTCATCCCTTATACATAGTCGCATTCTATAATATTCTACCGATTATATTATATTGGTTTATTTTATATATAGCAAGAAGAGTTTCAAAAGTTGACGGCAAAACTAGAAATTCATCGGTTGAGTGGTCCCATTTCAATGCAAGTGATGAGGTACATTTCTTTCGTCAGTCTTTTATTTTATTTTGAGAGAAGATATCGTATTCTCGATAAAAATTAATCAAAAGTTGGGTTGTTAAACACTTGACTAATGATATTAATTTTTTTTTTTAAATATTTATAAAAAAAAGTTTTTATAAATGGTAATAATTAGATAAATCGATATAGTAAACCTTTCAACTATATAACAAAAAAATATTTTTTTTGTTTAATATTATAATTTATTAATATATTTATTAAAAATTTAGATGAATATTATCATAGTATAATTTAGAAATTTTTACACATATAATATTAATTAGAAAAAAAAATTTACCCCTTTTCATTTTAGGCTAACGATATTTAAAGTTTAAAAAGTAAGAATATTCAATTAATTTTTAAGAAAATAATTAAATTAGTTTGATAATTTTTGTGAAAATAATATGTTAAGGGATCGATTTCTCCCTCAGTAATCTTACTAAAAAAATTCTTAACTTGTCAAAACTTAGATATGTGAAATTAATTACAAAATAAAAATAAAAAATTAAATATTTTATATAAAATAGTGACAAATTTTTGAGTTATTAATCTCCAATGCAACTTAAGATAAAAATAAACTAATAAGTTAATAACATTAAATACTTTTTAAAAAGATTGCAAGCAAATTTAACTTATATTCATACAATATCTAAAAATTATAAAATTATTTATTTATTTATTTTTACAATAATTCTCATAAAAATATTTTAGTGAAATAATGCTATATTTTCCTCTTATTTTATCTGTTTATTATTTTCTAATAGTGACCAGTTGTGTGTTAACTGTTAGCTTTTAAAATATTTACGATTACTTTCATTTTATTTATAGGTAGCCTGGAATTTCATTTTTTGGACACAATCTAAAAATAATCATGATTCTTGTTTTTTCTAATTCTTCTTCTTTATGCTTTCCATTTTGGGCCCAATTGGCACATGAATTTTTTGGGTGCAATAATTGTTAGTAGATGACAAAGATTCGGTAGCATCTCTTAGTTCACATTACAAATTATTAACAATATTGCGTTTACAAGGGGATGGTATGATCCATGCCATTACTTTAAAAATATATATATACAAAGGTAGCTCTAACTTTTAATATTTTAATTTAAATTTATATTAAAAAAAATTTTAATATCAAGTATTTTTAGAATGTTTGTTAAAATTTTTTAATGGATTAAATATAAAAATTTTAATAAATATTTTAAAAGTATTTATTTGTATTTTTATATAAAATATAAAAAATATTTATATGATCTAATAATTTAGGTTGTTCTTTACCTTACAATTAATAACTGTAAGCAACTGTACGCATATTGTTATCAGTATTCTGTAAATACTGTTGAAATTATCGATTTAGCCTGTTCGCATAATACCATGCTAGTATTTTTAAGGCTTCAGGACTGAAGTCTCATTAGCTGAAGAAAACCCTGGCCAATCCACGTGGCCCACTTGATGAACGTCAGCGACGATGATATCGCAAATTGGTTCATTGGCATCACAATAAACCCTTTATCCAGACTAGTTTTATTTATACTTGTAAGTACTGTAATTTTATCTTAATTATTTTTTTTGATAAATAATGATAAATCAGTTCGGTGTTTATGTTCAGATTGATGGATTAAGATTTTTTTATGTATATATAAAAAATAATAATAATATCTCCTATTAAATTATTAATTATGAGGGATATCAATATTGTATTTTTTTCGTTATTCTTATATTAATTTAACAAAAAAAAAAGAAAGCATTTACTTTACTAAATTTTATTTCAACTTGCCGTTTATTTGAATAATCAAATTTACAATATTATCCTAAGAGCAATTGCTACTGTCATTGCTCTTAAATTATTACTCATATCACCCACTCCACTAGATCATTATTCATATAGGATATCATAATTCTGGTGGCTCTCAATTCACAATATTTTACATAAATATTGTTGGTTTAGCCAATATCATCAAATTAAATACATAAAAACAATAAATTGAAAGCTATTAGATCTGACTTTGATCACTCCATCCTTATTTTATTAGAGAAGAATTGTGTGTGCGTGTATATTTATATATATGTGGGTGGGTGTGCGCGCGCGCGCGCACGCACGCTCTGCTGTTGCTGCTACCGTGTTGCCAGAATTGTTTAATTCTCTACATTTATCTACAAGCAAATAAATAAGTTTTCTTAAATTTATATATAATATGATTTCTCCTATATTCTTACATAATGAAGATAACGAGTATCTTACATTAAAAAAAATTGTAAATAGGAAGAGAAGATCTGACTTGAGAGTGTGTGAGTGACTATAAATTTGAAGTAATATTTTTTATATGAATGATTTTATTCATTACTGTTATGTAACATGAAAATGACTATCCGGATTGCCTCTTTTTTTTTTATGGGTCTTCAAAATTATAAAACCATCCTTATAATATTAAACAATGTAACTTTGAAGCAAAATTCCTTAAATTGACTTTGCATATGCGGCGTGATAGGCAGTTTGTCGAGTGTACGAAAACGTAATTCAGAGATTCCATCACTGTAGAAAAATGCAACCCAATTGGAGGAAAGGGTTGACATATTTCAACTATTATCTCATAAGATTATCCATCAACAATAGTTTATCAAAATGTTTATCTAAGAATATCCATTTACGTATGCACTAACGAAACAAAGAAACTGAAGACCATATCATCCTGTGCTTGCCTTGGTTAACCAGAGGGTTTATAACTAGAAATAAACATTTTCATCCATATATAATACTTAAATAAATATCAATAAGGAATTTTCCAACTCAACACAAACCCAGAACTCCTGGTAATAACATAGCAATTAGCTGCAATGATCGTTTTATACAACCTTGTTACTTGAATTCAGTCATTCACACTACACTTTGTCCATTCTATTGTCACTAGGTGAGATTACAAATAACCCAGCTGCACTTAACGCACATTCCATAACCCATTGAATCACTTCCCTTCAAAGGCCATAATAAAATATTTATATTATACTATTGTGAATTGCAGGTTTCACCAGATTACTAAGTCCTGCAACCTATCAACTATAATTTACGCTCAAATATTCATCAAGTAATCCAAAGGAACCATCGAAAAAAATCTCCATTGCAATCAAACAATCATGAAGAAATATGGATTATAAGATTGATATTACAGTCTCATCAATATTCAAACAACAGAAAACATAACCACCACTCCTTTGTTTTCTTTCCCATCCTATCTGATGATCTGAACTTGTAAATAATTCTGATAGGCCCAAGAGAATCAGTCTAACCAAGTGAACCCAAGACAAAGGAGTGTGCCACTAGACAATCTTTTTTAATTTTTCTTGAGCAATACCCACTAGTTTCTCCATACATAGCTGTAGCATTCTCATCCCCTGTAAGGCGCACAGCCAATGATATCAATATACAGAAGTTGATTCAAAGTGTCTCTTTTCTTCAATCTCTAACTCTTATAACCACCGAATTAGCCTAATCAAGTGTGATTAGTCAAGAGATGCGAAAAAATACATATTCTCAGGATAAATATATTACAAAATACAATCAGAAGTTCACACCATTGTTAAACTATGGCTAGCTTTAAGAGAGCAGAATGAACTTACGGTGTGATCGTGTTGAAACAAAAATGATCTGAACAGTGAACGGTGGCATGAAGCACTGAACAAATAGGGTCTGGACACTTTGACAGCCTAGTACCAGGCAGCAACATTACAAAGGCATGGTGCATCTGGAAGATTGAGTTTAGCACAACTGACAAGTTCAAAATATGAAATATTCTGAAGCAGCTTCCCCTGAAAGAGCCTGAACCAGAAACATGCTTGTAAAGTAAATTTCATTGAAGTCTTTCTTAACTCCTTAAAGTTAATTTTTTGCTTAAACAAGTATAAACAGCTGCCCCAGGAAGAGCCTATCATATGCTCACAAAGTTAATATCATTGAATTGTTTTTTAATTCCTATAAGTTAATCTTTTTGTTTAAACAAGTATAATAGACCAATATTCTAAAGATGCTAAAAGTTTTAAAATCATAACATAATCGGAAATGTAGATGATCAAAAAGAAACTGCTTTGCTGAAGCTTCCATAAATAGTTCTGCAGTTTTAATAAACATGACCGCAAATTAATGTATGGGCCGCCTTGATATCAACAAGTACCATAAAATCTACCATTGTCACTGGAGATTTTCTGCTTTACATACTTTTTAATCATCTAAAACACATGCTACTTGAATAATAATAGTTAGCATATTTCCTGAAAATAAAGAGTTTAGGTATGAAAATAAAAAACAATACAAAACAAATAGAACTCAGCAAAGAACATAAATCAAAGAGGGGCATAATTAATCATTAAACCCTTTTAATAAAACTAAGTGAAAAAATAAATTGCACTCCATGAACTGGAGAGAAAATATAATCAATGGAATTATAGACACCACTCACCAGTAGAGTGCACAAGTTTCCATCCATATTCTTTACCACTTGTCCAGTTTTTTATTGGAAAACAATATATAGTTTCTGTTGAATATCGTATTCTCCCATACTATGGTAATACTCTGTGCTTCATAATTGGTTTTACCTTCATCACTTGCCTAAATCTATTCTCTATACCATAGCTTATTCTTTCATGTAATTCATCATCCAGCAAACTGGACTCCCCAGCAGCGTTTAGGACATCACAAACTAACTTGTATGTGTACTCTCTAGGAATTGTACCCCCATCAACCAACTCAACCAGAAAATCTCTGGCCTCCAACGCTCTTCCAGCTTCACACAAAGCATGTATAATCGGGGTATATGAACTTGAAGTGGGTATGTCATGATTCATATCTTGCATCCTCCTCGTCATTTCAATTGCCTTATCAATCTCATTCACAGCACTATAGTACCTAATAAAAGAATTATAAGTAGCCCTGTTTGGAACACAACCCTTTTTACCCATATCATTAAAAAGTTCCAAGGCCCTTTCAATTCGATAAGTCTTGCAACAACCATCAATCAAACAATTATAAGTGACAACATCAGGAACAAAACCCTTAAACAACATTAACCGAAACAAGTGATTAGCTTCCCACAACCTCCTCCTAATTGCTTTTTTACACCCGGTTTGCATACTATACTTACAATATGAACTAATCAATATTGTATAAGTATACACATCCGGGGCACAGCTAAACCCTGGTAACTCCATTTGTTCCAAGAGAAATCTCGCCTTGTTAAAGTTCCCAACACGACACATAGCATTAATAATTACATTATACGCATAAACATCAGGTTTACAACGAAATTGCTTCATGCGGTAAAATGTAGCTAAAGCTTCATTAACCAGCCCTTCTTCACCTAGGACTTTTATCAAACACGTGACGGTAGAAGTATTCACAAGCTCACCATTTCCTCTTCTTGACATTTGTTTGAGAAAATCCCAAAGACCCTTCGTGTTATTTCCCTTAGCCAACACAATACCCGTTTCTCTGCATGTCATCTCATTATGCACAAACCCAAAAAAGCTTTCCACCCAGTAGTAGAACTCCATGGCTTTGTTCAGTCCTAGAGTGATCAGCTGAGGGTTTCTATAAGCTGCGGGGCCAAGAACAAGCAAGTTGTTGCGGATACAGTAAGCTTCTTTTTTGAGATTTCGTTGTTTCAAAGGAGCACGGTGTCGAAAACCTTTTTGGCTTCCGATTGAGCGGGGTGACTGAAAGAACAATCTGGGTATGAATTTCAGTACATCAAAGACTGATTCCACAGTGAATGCGCTCTGTTTTCTGGTTGTTGAAGCTGCGAGTTTGGCATCAAATGGAACGTTTTTGAGCATCAGTGGAAGCAGTTGACGTACTACAGAATTATGATGTTTTGACATAATCGTTTGCATTTGAAGAATGATCGGAAATGATCCCTAAATTGCCGCAAATGTTTCTCAAATCCCAATTACAAACTGATTTGGGTGAAATTTGAGGACTTTCTTACTGTCATTGGAATTGCCCGAAAGTTGCAAAAATTGGGCATTTGGTACCCGGAGCATGATTGGTTTGGTTTATCACCATATGCATCGCAAGCGCGCAATAGGGTGGAGTACTTGACTTACGCGCTTTTCTTTTGCTACTGTGCTCAGTTGTGGGGATCTGGTGGACGACATTTTGCAATTTCAACCAAAATTTAAAACAAAAAAAAATTCTAATAAAAATAAAGATTACTGACATAAATTTAGTTTTAATTGATGTGATAATTAATGCCATTTTTTTTCTTTTTTGTCATGTATTTGATAATTATTTGCTTGTTTTATTCATTTTACCATTTCATAATTGTGCGAGAGATTTGTGAATAGATTCAGCTTTATTTTTAAAAAATTGAAAAAAAAAATGTTATGGACTTTACATGAAAACTACTACGAACATTTGTAGAATTACGGTCCTCATAATCATTTTCCAAACTTTTACTTTACAATAATATTTATATTAATAATAACAATAATAACTCTCACAACACGATATTATAAGCCCCTGAAAATTTTTAACATGCCGACAGGAGCCGATCATGGGCCACCTTCTTGGTCTGGGGCTTTAGTTTGGGCTTTTTAATCCGACTTAATAGACAACTCTTACAGAAATTATAAAATACATTCCGAGGTTGCAATTCAATTCCCTCCAAAAGTGAAGGCTATATAACATCCGTTCAAAAAAGTCCGAACCCGGCCCACTCAGCGTCGCCCACGGGAAGCGGCGACGACTTATACGATGAGAATGAAGACGATGCCGGCGACGCAGTGAACGTCGAAAACGACTTCCGGCTAGAAACTGACCACCGGGCCAACGTTTCAAGGTCAGAAGAAAATCCGGGTTCGGATTCTGTTACACGGACTCTCCTCTTGCTGCTATCTTTCCGTCTCAGCAATGGAGCCGGAAAACATCCGGGCGCAACGCATTCAGGTCGAAGAGTAGGTTTCTCCAACCGCCAACGCTCGGAACGTGTTCTCGGGCTGGACCGGAAAGACTGGCTACGAGGCTCCAATGGAGGAACGAAGTGAAACCCAGCTGGGGGAGGTCGAAGCGTTTGTGGAGGTGATGGTGACTCACGGTGGTTCGGCGGCAGTGGTTGTTTCTGTTGTTGGTGCTGGATTTTGGGCACACCTGGTCGAATTTCCCACTTGAATGGAACGGAACCGGGTTTTCTACAAGAATCGTCGATCGTCATTCTGAGCTAAAGAAAGAAAGCAGAGTGTCAAAATGAAAATGTAAATGTAATTCTCTTTCTTCATTGGCTCTGCTTTGCTCGCTGTTATATAGCTGAAGTTTGGAAGAAGAAATGAACGGCGGTTTAAAGCGAGATTAAAGGCGATGAAGTGGGGACTGGTGGGCCAGTGGATATCCACGTTCGTTCTTTGACCTTTTTTAGGAAGAAAGTGAAATAAACAAAATGTTGTTGCAGAAAATTCAAACGTTAAGAAAGTTAGAAACCTCGTGTTTGATACAGAAGAAAAAGGAGTTTTATTTGGAATTTTCAATTGCTTCGATGCAGATAGAAATGTTTCTTACAAATGAATCATCATTTATCTGTTTATAACAAATAGATCCCTAACTCAATTAAATTGTAAGCACGTTTTATGGGATGTAATCATAAGAGATTAAAATAATAAATATCTGTTAAAAAATGACTGTACCTTAACTCCAGAGCATATCTTAGGACTTTTAAGTACAAGTACTATTCCATGTGTTACAAAATAACAAACAAAATCTGGAAGTGAAAATTTATACAAATTGAAGGACCCAAGTAGTGTCATTACCAATCAATCAATATGAGTTGAGAATAATTCCCGAGTTGCTGTTACATGCTAGACATGGTTCTTATTTTTGACCAGTCAAAATTATCCGAGCGAGCGATAAGCCAATACTCATTTCTCCCTATTGAAATTTGAAAAATTATGGATAATTCAATAAGTTCTATCATAGACTACAATGATGGTTTTACTGTACTTTAACCATGATTGTGTATCAAAGGATGTTGAAAACAAGCCTGTTGCAACGGGAGGATAACCACTTCTAATAGGTAACATCCATAATGAAAAACGTGAAGGTAATTTTTAAATTTTTAAACGGATTCGAGTCATAATTCCCTCTGTAATGGTGACAAAATGAGAATCAGAAACAGTCATCTGTCTTACTGAACTTTTAATGTTTCCACTGTTAACTCACAAAATGTAATCAGCATAAGCATGCCAATATTTGTAAACCTTCTCATGATAGCTGGAAATCTCCACCATTCAAATCATGATGGAAACTGACATCACCAGAAATTATCAATCTCAAGAAAAAAGAAATTGTACAGTCAAAATTGAGGTTACTGGTAACCTAATGGATCATATTTAGCAAATGGGATTAAGGCAAGACTGAAAAACTCAAATGATTCAAAAGAATAAGATCCTGTTTTCTTCAAGACTCCCAATTTGATGTAATTTATGTTAAGAAGTAAAATTTCTACTACATATTAAATTTTCACTTAAGCAACTTTTTTCTACACGATTGTGCATAGCATATCTGTTGTGTCCAATTTGAGTCCTCCTACCTAACCATTGTACTGAAACTCTTCCGGCATGTTACATAGAGCTCGTATCACATTGCTGGTCACATCCAAGAGCTGCAAGTACTCGTCTGCACCATCAACAAGACACTGCAAATCCACCAACTGAAAAAACTAAGAATTGCGCATGATAAATGTCTCAGCTATCCCAATCCCATACTTGTAATTTCACCAAAATAGAAGAAATTGAAACTGATCATATACTGCCGCTGCATTGATAAATTTCGAGTGAGAAATATGAATTTCGAAGATAATTTAATTTGTAATTGTTTTTCAGTACTACTTGAAGCAAAAACTAACCTCTATAGCTTCACAGGAAAATACCGATCATTACATACATCACTTCAATTTTTTACTAGCTTCAAACTAAGTCAAACCACTTGAAGCAGACTAAAAAGCCAAGGAAATAAGCTTATACAAAGAAAAACCTTATCTGCTTCAGCAAACCGTTTGCAGATTCGAGCCTTCTGCTCATCCAATATATCATCTGCTTTAACCACCACATCAAATAACTGGAACAAACAATTATCAGTAGTAAATATATATTACCATTGACCAGAGTGATGAAACATTGACACAAAAAGTAAAATAGTGACCTGGGAAAGAAACATAGAGACTGGATATCCATCTGCAATGATGTTATTAACTTCTTTGTTTGCCAAATCAAAGTCACCAGTTCTGCATGCTGCAAAAAGCGC
Organism: Trichilia minutiflora; assembly: GCA_035590515.1. NCBI lineage: Eukaryota > Viridiplantae > Streptophyta > Magnoliopsida > Sapindales > Meliaceae > Trichilia > Trichilia minutiflora. The sequence continues at coordinate 1,330,621 of JAVXUL010000003.1, read as the reverse complement.
CTGCACCACCTCTGGTGGAATGACCTGTAATGAAACATTCAGGAAGAGTCAGGGAATATGAAACAAAATAAAACCCCGGCACAATTAAAATGTCAGCTGCTATTGATTTAAAACTTTTATCATTTTAAATTATGTCAACCATGTTAACATCAGCCCACATTGACCAAAGAAAGAACACGAAGTTGAGATCTAAAACACAATTCCAACCAAAACCCTCAACGAACGATACTTATTTATATCAACTTCTTAAATTCCAATGCTTGAGCATTAGCACTCATCTGGCCTTGAGAACCACTTGCCATATGTTAAACCACCAGGGATGATTGGTTAAAATTTATCACGTGCTTTACAGCCTCAAATAAAAAGGACTGGCAAGACTTTCCAACAGAAATATTACAAAAATCAACAAAATGTGAGTGTGAGAGATTAACACAAACACAACTTACACCAGACACGTTAATTAGGTCCTTGGAAGTGATTGTTGATCCAAATAAGCGAGCAGACCCCTGCAGCATTTCATCAAAAGATAAGGCATGAGTTTCATCACTGAACATTGTCTATAATATGAGGTATGTAAAAAGAAATGTAGATATTAAGATTAGAGAAATAAAGCTCCTTGAACCACTCTCATGCCCTTCTGATCATGACCAAAATCAATGCAGCATCCTTTTGGAATTTAATGGAAATACGATAAAATCCAATTGTGGTCAATTTGGTCATTTATGCAGTTTTTCCATTAACATGTGTTAATAACAGTTTATCCATTGAAATTGTCAAAGGCAACGATGGCACACACAAACACAAAGACAGTTCAAGAAAGAAAAAACACTGGAGACTGCCTCTTACCTGCAAGTATGTAATAGCCCTGCGAAGATCACCTTGTGATATAGAACTTAACGTTGATAGAGCCTGCAATGATGTATTGCATACAAGGATGTCAAAAACCGATACTAATGACTGATGCACTAATCCAATGGCATGCAAGCCATTGTTTATAACACAAGCTACAAATCAATTGATCAATACCTCTGCATCCAGAATGAGCCCTTCTTCATTACAAATGTGCAATATTCGGCCACTCATAACTTCCTCAGAAAGTGGCTTGAACCTGAACTTTGCACATCTTGAAGCAAGGGGCTCTATTATCCTACCAAAAGAACAAAAGAAGAGAGCATTTAGATCGTAAAGTTCAAGGATTACTTTTAACATAGTTCATTGACAAGTATAATAAAGCTTTTTCCACATGAAATATGATTTTACCAAAAACAGCTTTCTATCAAATGAGAACATATTCAAGCCCCCACCGAATGACAGATTGGTTTTGCATAAACTTTAACAAAAGAAAATATCACTGAAAATGCATATGGCAGAAAGCTATAGAAGATGAAAAAATCTAAACATGCTTATAAAGCAATATAATGTACTATCATAAATCATCTAGTTGAACTGCATCTAAATAAATTCACTAGAATGAGTATAAGATAGAATACCTAAGGGATGGTCCAAAACCTTAGAAATATTTTACACTATACATGTGCAACTTATAAACCATATACGGTTGAGATTCATGTAATCCTCCCTTTCCAAACAGTAATTTCATCCATAAGGAAACAAAATAAAATGCTAAACACTAGATGAAAAAAAAAATGATCAGAGTAGAAAAAGTGCACCTGCTTACGTAATTGCATATAAAAAAGAATCTTGTAACTTTGGAGTAAGTTTCCATCGTCCGTCTCAGAGCATTCTGTGAATGATAATAATTATTTGGCAAACATAACTATTCAATAACAGAAAACTAAATTAAACCGACTGAAGCAAACATGCCTGAGCATCTTCAGTCATTGAATCTGCTTCATCTAAGATAATAACCTTATATGGAGGGCAAGGGTAACCCCTGAAGTACTGAAGAAAAGATTAGTATCTTATAATCAAAAAAGGTGGAAAAATACAGAACAGGTATAAGTATACCCTTGACGGTGGCCAGAACCTACAGCTACAGCTGCAAAATCTTTAATCTTAGTGCGTACAACATTGATCCCACGGTCATCACTTGCATTCAACTCCAGCACTCTGGACTTGTACATTTCAGGCCTGCAACAGTAAAATGAAATAAGACAGGAAAAACAGGCAGTGGCCTAAGCGTGCTTCCAATGAAATCAGATAAATATGGTACAAAGAAAAAGTGCTAAACTCCACCACTTCACATAGTGATCTAAGGTTTTCTGACAGCATGCACAAATTGCCCTGGACTGCCAACAGCATATTGAAATGGCATGAGTTGAACTACTCTCGTGTGACTACTTCCAAACATTACATTCTCAAACTAAAGTAAATCAAAATAATAGACAGACACCAGCATGGTGACACGAGCAAATCAGAACTGTTTAGTGATATACAGAGTTGTTTTGTACCAAAACAGCACTGATTTCCACCAAATCGACATTTTAAAAATGCAACATCCACAAGAGATAAGGTGTATGTATATAATCACCATATACCATATCATGCATCTAACAACCAATTCCAACATGAATTCAGACAATATAATACCAAACTGACAACTACAATTACAAGTAGGTACCCGAAAAGCTGATGGGCAATGGCGAGCGCCGTGGTGGTTTTTCCAGTGCCAGGTGGACCATAAAAGAGCATATGTGGGCACTTAAGAATAATTAAAAATAAAAAAATATATATTACATTAGGGTTTCAATTCTCCTTGCAAAATCAATAACAGTAACGAAAACGGGAGCGAGAAGGTTGAAATTGAAATCTGTTTACATTGGCTGTCTCGAGAGTGTTTGTGAGAACGCGCACCACCTCCTCTTGGTGCGCTACATCTTTCACTTGCTTTGGTCGACTGCAGAATCAATACAACCAAATAACAACAATAAAACGTTATTTGATATAGGAAATCAGAATAAGACAAAAAAATTAATGAAATGGTAGTGACGGAGATTATACTATTTTTCAACCCACGGTTGTGAGCTCTGTAACGCCGGCGCCATTTTCACTGGAAATTTTTTTCTTTCGTAAAGTTAGGGATTTTGTTTTTCCCGCTTTTGCTCGCTGAGCTGCCTCCAACCGATGACTGAACGATTATAGTAACGTTAGCAAGAACTTCGCACGTGGCTTTCCGGAAACGCAGCGTTTTGGCTCAAATATTAAAGTAATAAAGTCAATATGGTGCCTGACTTTGAATAGAATTGATGTACACGTAATATTTTGTTACTTCTTAAAAATATAATTTTATTTATTTATATTTTTAATTATGTATTCAATATATTGATATTGCTTTAGAAATTAAATATAACTTAAATATCTATTCCGCAAAAGAAAAGGTCCATTCTAAATATTTTAAAAAATCAACTCTCATATGTAAATTATATTTTTGTTGAGATTGCCCTAAGAAATAAAACCAAACTAATGTCTATTTAGTAAATAAAAATATTTTTTTAGTTTGTTTGTTTGTTTAAATTCCATCATATTACATCATTTAGTAATTATATATGTGAGATCGTGGTTCATGATGGTGATGATTTGATTTTTATTTTTTGACAGTTTATAATTATCCATGATCCATGAAAACTATCCACCCATATTTAATAACTTCTCATAACTTCTTGACGGAATAAGTTTATAAATTGGATAATTTTGAGGTCACAATGTATGCTAAACTTATTAAGAAATAATACACTATCAAATTGAAATTCAGAAAGGCATAGAAACTCCTCAAATTCGTCTCCAAATTCGAAAAAAACTCAATGGTTGGAGGTATGTTTTAAAGCTTCCACAAT
>JAVXUL010000003.1:1313071-1326727 GCA_035590515.1 Trichilia minutiflora | reverse complement strand
GAATAGAAAGTTGGGGATTTGATCAATAGGATTAGGGGGTTTCAAGAACTCAGATTTCTTGGGGTTTCCGTATCAGTTTGAGTATTCCAAGAGTCATGTAAGATGTATTTATGTTTAAGTCAAAGTCTTTGTTTTTATCTAGTTTTTTCATTAACATAATACTTACTTTCTAGTCTTTGAAATTAACTACGCTTGGCAGTTTGTTCCAAGGCCTATAAATTCAGAGCATTGTAAGGTAGAAAGAGGAGGAGAAGAGAGAAAAAAATGTAACTTGTGTTAAGGAGAAGTCCTTACCAAAATCTCTGTATCTCTTAGATGGATTCATTGAGTTCTGTTTCCTTAGGTTACTCTTAGAGTGGAGTATCTGCATCTTTAAAATTCTAATTTTTGGTGGTGAGTTCATACCTATCTTTTTAAACTCTATATCTCTTAGATGGATTCTTTGGGGTGATAAGTGTTAAATTCTATATCCTTAGAGTGGTGTATCTATATATCTACATCTATAATATTTGGTGATGAACTTGTAACCTATCTTTGTCTTTGAAATAAAAATTTTTCATTTATCTTTTCATAATAAACATTTTTCTCCTTTTGTATCATTTTCTGGCATCAAATTAGAAGCAAAGCAATTTCTGATATCACATTGGCATCACACAAACAGTGGCCAAAGCATGCTCCCAGTGAAATCAGATAAATATCATACAAAGAAAAGTGCCAAAGTCCACCACTTCACATAATAAACTAAAGTTTTCTAATAGCACGCACAAATTGGCCGTGACTCTTCGCAAATCTGGACTGGCAACATGACTATTTCTAAACATTACATTCTTAAACTGGAAGTAAATAATAATAGACAGACACCAGCATGGAGGCTTGGGCAAATCAGCACTGTTTAGTGATATACAAATTTGTTTTGCACCAAATCATCATTTTAAAAATGCAGGATCCAAAAAAGATAAGGATTATATATATATTATCACCTTCATGACCTACAACCAACTCCTACATGATCTACAATACAATATAAAAATGAAAACAATAGTGGTGATGGATTGAGTTTAGGACATGTGATTTTGGTGCACGTCCTAAATTCAATTCTAACTTAAATGAGATGTCTAGGCATTAGTATGCTCAAATAGTATCTGCCAAAGATTAATCGGACGAGACCCTTCCATTGAGACGAAGCCCGGATAGGTATCCCAAAAAAAATGACAACAATAATTACAAGTAGTTACCCGAAAAGCTGATGGGCAATGGCAAGCGCGGTGGTGGTTTTTCCAGTGCCGGGTGCACCCTACAAGAGTATGTGCGGCCACTTGGGCATGATTAAAAATTTTTTAAAAAAAATAACATTAGGGTTTCAATTCTCATTGCAAAACTAATAACAATACTTAAACGAGAGGGGGAAAGCTGCAATTGAAATTAAAAGCTGTTTACATTGGTTGTCTCTCGAGTGTTTGTGAGAACGGTCACCACCTCCTCTTGGTGCGCCACATCTTTCACTTGCTTTGGTCAACTGCAGAATCAATACAACCCAAAAATAAAAACGAGAAAATATTTTTTGAATTCGGCACTCGGAATAGAAAAAACAAATTAACGAAATACTAGAGACGGAGATTATACTATTTTTCAACCCATGGCTGTGAGCTCTGCAACACTGGCGCCATTTTCACTGAAAATTTTTTCTTTCGTAAAGTTAAGGATTTTGTTTTCCCGCTTTTGCTCATTGACCTGAGTACCTGACTGGCTCCGATTCTCCATTCCACCATTCATAGTGACGATCTCGAGAACTTCGCACGTGGCTTTCCAAAAACGCAGCGTTTTGGTAGAGACGGTCAGACGAAGCAGTTGCAATAACTTCGAAGAAAATTATGTCAACCTTACTTTGAATATAATTGATGTATATATAATATATTCTTACTTCTTAAAAATATAATATCCACTCAATAGTTTTCAATTATGTATTCAATATGTTGATACTGCCCTAGAGATTAAATATAAATAAATATTTGAAAAAACAAACTCTCGTATATAAATTATGTATCCACTAACGTTAGGGTTAACAATAAAAACAAAATTGATCAAATTAAACTGAAATTAGTTTTAAAATTTAATCTGTTTAATTCTGATTTTATATATTAAAAATTGAATATTATCGATTTGATTGTAGGTTAATAAATCAAAAAATTAAATTGAACTAAATTATTTTTTTTATTTTAGAAATTTTATATTAATATATCATTAGTATAATATATATATAATATACGTTATTTTAATATTAAAAATTTGATTTTTACACAAAATTATACAAGTTAATTTAAATAAAAATTTTATAATTTTTAAGTTCAATTCAAGTCATTTTTAAATCTAACTTAAATCAATAATCCAAATCGAAACAATTAAATTTATTAGCTTGATTTTGATTTGGTTCTAATATAATATCAATATGATTTAGTCTGATGATTCTATTTTGGAGGGACATTTATGTTGGTTCTGGATTTGAATCACTGAAATGCACTCAGATATAAGAGTCTGGTGCAATTCCTATTTTATTCGATCATTTGGTATTATCTATCAGTGGGATCGAATTGAACATCTGTTGATTAAGGACTTGGGTCCTATCTCGATTTGGATCCCTGACAGAGTCTCTCAAAACATTAACTGACGATCGGAGTTTTCAGATTTCCAAAAAACAAAAATGATTTAGACTTTAAATTTTAAAAACTTATTTTATTTTATTTTATTTTTTATTTTAAAAAAAAAAACTAAATTTAACGGTGACCACTTCTAGGTGAAATTATCCTTAAAATCAAAACAAAATGTCTATTTAAAATTATTTTTTTCTTTTTTAGTTTGTTTGTTTATTTAAATGTTACCATATTACATTACATTTCTATATTGGATAAAGAATAAAATTCCCTTGAAGTTATGCCTAACTAAAAATACAACTCAAATAAATATATACTCTACACAAGAAAGAAGTTAATTTCAAATATTTAAAAATATTATATTCTTATAAATGAGTTAAGTATTATTTAATAGATTTATCTCAAGATTAAGCTCAACTTAAATTTAGTTGAAATATTTTAAAAATTAGCTTTTACAATGACAGAAAATTTTGAACGCCCAACTTCAAGAATCAGGGAAGAAGGTAACTGCCTGTAAGATTAAATCAACATGTGGGCGGGAATGATCTTCCAGTTATAACCACTTGCTCAACACGACGGTCCAGATCTCTCCATGGAAAAACCAACGTTCAAGATGTCATTTCCCTTCAAACTAACTTTTTTTGGCGCTTTGGGCCTTTGTTCTACATTAAATGCTCACTCCCTCTACCACTTTTATTTCTCGCTCTGTTATGACTAAAACCCTCCAAGAATCTGGAGTTGCCAAAAAAGAAAATCTAATCTCGAATCAAGGAGTAATAACGTTACATGATCACAAAATCCTCAATATCATTTATTTCTCACAGTTACTCGATAATCTTATTAATAATTTTTCCGGGTTTTGCAGGGATTTTCCGGTTGGGTCAGCGGTTTGGTCCAAATGTCGACCCGAAATCGTCGTCCGCCGTTTTCTTCATCGTCATCGTCGCCGTCATCAACGTTCGGGAAAACATCATCCCTACCTGAAAACCACACAAAGAAGATCACCATTTTCAAGCCCCAATTGGCCAAGAAGCGACCGGCTCTCACTGAAATAACGAACCAGATTGATGGGTCTCAATTCGGTTCGCGGGATTCCGGCAACCAATCAAAAGCCATTGTGAGTAATTCTTGTTAGTTTTGGTTTTGGTTTGTGGAATTTTGATGCTTTGATATAATATTCTTTCAACAACAGTATTGATTTTCTATTGAATAAATATGAACTAAAACCAATTTTATTTTATTATTTGTTAATGGTTAATGTTTCTTTGTAATTGTCACGAGTGATGTTTGTGGGGGTTTCCAATATTGACTTTTCTCCAGAAAAAAAATCCGTAAGGCTAAGAATTTTAATGGCTTATTTACTGAGTTGGATTTTTTGGGATGATTATTAATGATCAAGAAATGGAGTTTATGATTGTACATCACAAAGTTGTGGTTTGAATAGTTCAGAATTGTACGATTGTTTTTCCTAATTTAGCTTATATTCCGCTACTTTATTTATATGAAATCTGTTCAACTTTTGGTTTTGGGGGTGGGGGGCTGTGTGCAGCAGGGATGACCATTTCTGATTATGGGCTACTATTTTTTTCTGCATTACTAACATATATGTAATTCTAAACCCGTCTGTTATGTATAATTAATTTGTTGTAAGACCATATTGCATATTTGAGAACTGTTTTGTAGTTGCAGAGTTTAATTGGGTTGGATATTAGCTATCAATCATTTAGCTACGTGCAAAAATTTATATGTTTTGATAATTATTTTATGATACAAATCAGACAATTAGCATGGGGTCACTGAGATGTTGTCTTTTCATGATTATGTCAATCTTGTCACAACTACTTCAAGGAGGCAAATTTTCAAATCTTGTACTATATTTTTGAGTGCATAAATGGTTGAAAAATGATATCTACCCTGTTTTGTGAGGATTATGTTTCTATGCATTGCCCAAGTGCCCTAAATCTTTGTTACAGTATTCTGTTTTATCAGTTACATATACTACTGAACCTCTGTTAGTGAAAATTGACCATGTTTTAATTTATTCAAGGTTCCATGTTCTGCTAAACTTGCCAAGAAGAAGGAACCTTATGTTCCCGTCCATGATAGAGCACTCTCCAGGAACACTTTGCCCACGTCCTTAAGTGTGAAACCAGGTGTTGTTGCACATTGTAAGGATGCATTTTCTGCTCAAAGGGATCGATGTGCAGTTACCGTTAAAGCCATTCCTGCTCCAAGCAGCAATGTTACTGTACTTCCTGCTCTGAAAAGTCCAATTGTGGAACCCGTTTCCATGGATATTTCTCCTAACACATCGATTGACGATTCTGTTTCTTTCGATGAGACAATGTCTACATGTGATTCCCTGAAGAGTCCAGAATTGGAATATATAAACAAAGAGGATGCTTTGACAATTAAATCTATTGAGAGGAGGACATACGACTCTCTCAACATTTCAGATCATGCACAAATAGAAGGTATTTTCATTTTAGGAATAACTAATGCACTTAAGATAATTTAATGTTTCTGTTGAATTTCTTCTCTTGTTCACTTCAGTTGTCAATGGTTTGGCCCATGCTGGCAATTGTATCTTACCTTCTCATTAACAGAAAACTGGAGCTGAAAGAATTTTAGTTTCTTGGTTGATTATATTGTTTCTGCTGCATGGATTTCAGGGATGATTTGCAAGAGAGAAATACTTGTAGATATGGAGCTGGTTGATGATTTTGTTGATATCGATGATAATATCAAGGACCCCCAGTTTTGTTCAGCCATTGCTTGTGACATTTATAAGCATTTGCGTAGATCTGAGGTTTAGCATCATTTTAATTTTACATTACACCTGCTTTTTTGCTCTTAGCTAATTATTTTTGATTTTTCCTAGCACTACTACATTCATTTCAAAACACTAATAAAGACTATTTTGTAGTCAATTTAACATTTTTGGTTTTATCGATTTACTGTTACTTTAGGTTTCATGAGATGTACTATCGGTCCAGTAGCCTTGCTTTTCTTGTGTTGGAATATAACAAGAGTCTATACTGTTTGCAGAAAATGGTTTTTGAAATGACAGGGTGATATGTTATTTACTTCTGTGGCTTTATTATCTATTTCTATTAACATTGATTCCACAAGGATAAGAATTTTAACTAAATTTTAGTTTTCTTTTCACTTTTATAACTTTCGATGGTCAATACTTAAAATATAAAATCATAAAGCATCACCATGTCAATGTTCATTATTGCTTGTCCTTTTGTAGATTCTTGCATAATTTTGCTGCTGTGTCATTAATTTTTATAGAATAGGTATTTTGCTTGGATAAAACAGAATTTATCAGATTACATGTTCTCTATACTTATATAATAAATCATTCCAACATTTCTTCATCCTCTTTATTCAAATTTTGGGTTTTCCAGGCAAAGAAAAGGCCTTCCGTGGATTTCATGGAAAGGGTCCAGAAAGACATTAACGTCAGCATGCGTGCAATATTGATTGATTGGCTAGTGGAGGTAAATTATAGTGGGTGATGATATTGCCAAGAAGTTTATGTAATCCAAGAAATTAACACCTGCGCCTCCTGGGTTTTGTCTATCTTATGACAATTACCTATGATCTTGATAGCTGGGGTTTTCTCTTGCATTATAAATATTCATTTCAATATTATCAAGCATTTGTAACAATTCTAAAAGTTTAGTAGTAGATATTTGGTTTGGATGACTTCTGATTTTAACTTCTGTAAACTCCAGGTTGCTGAAGAATACAGGCTTGTACCGGAAACACTATTTTTGACAGTCAACTACATCGATCGTTATCTTTCTGGCAATGAGATGGTTAGGCAACGTCTGCAATTGCTTGGTGTTGCATGCATGATGATTGCAGCGTAAGAAGATGCCATTTGCTTGTTCTAAATATTTACTAATGTAGGAGGACTATGGATAATAACTGGAAAAATGATAATGTTGCCAGGAAATATGAGGAGATATCCCCACCTCAGGTAGAAGAGTTTTGTTACATTACAGATAACACGTACCCTAAAGAGGAGGTTAGAGTTCTACTTTTTGATCAGATGAATTTTATTAAATTTCTTTATTTTTCCTCAATGCAGAACCATTGAGCTATTTGCTTGCTGCAGGTTCTTAAAATGGAATCTGCTGTACTGAATTACTTGAAGTTTGAAATGACCACCCCAACTGCTAAATGTTTTCTGAGGCAATGTCTATCTTTTCTCTTCTTGTTGAATTGCCAAGTACTTGTATCCTCTTCTTGGTATTGACTTGTAATTCATCATAAATGTTTAGGTGTTTTATTGGTGCTGCTCGGGGAAGTAACAAGGTGTCTTTCTTCTGGAATGCATTATTTTTGCATTTCCTTATTGTATCTTTCTTCCACTTTTCTAATTTGCTTTTGTCCTAACAACAGAAGAAGATATCTTTTTGTTGATCATTCCTCTTTGCCGATTTATCTTTTTCCTTTAGGCTGCATCAATGCAATTTGAGTGCTTGGCCAATTACATTCTGGAGTTGTCACTTCTGGAGTACAACATGCTATGTTATGCCCCATCACTAATAGCTGCTTCTGCTATTTTCTTGGCCAATTTTATACTCTTCCCTTCAAAGAAACCTTGGGTATGTGAGAGAGCGTGGAGTCATTTTCCTTTTTGTTGGGATGTTTTCTCTCTTTTATATTATACCTGAATAACATAGTTTGAATTTCATATTTCTCCTTATACAGAATTCTACCTTGAGGCACTACACATTTTACCAACCCTATGATTTGTGCTCCTGCGTCAAAGCATTACATCGTCTCTTCTGTAATGGCGGTCTCTCTAATTTGTCTGCAATCAGGGGGAAGTACAGTCAGCATAAGGTGAGAAGAAGCTCTCTTTCTTCCTGTAATGAGATTGCATCTGCACATTAAAAGGTGGTGTTTGAAATAATTTTTCCTGAGAAAATCAAGCCAACACTGCCACTTATAAACATTTATGAACACACTGTAGTACTGGAATGATTTCACATAAACTTCTGAAACTTTTGTGCCTTTCTTTCTTACGATTCCTATGTTTGATATTGTTGTCTTTTCATCTGCTGCCAGTACAAATATGTTGCGAAGAAGCACTGCTCAAGTTCAATACCCGCAGAGTATTTTGAAGACCAGAATAACAATCATTGTAGTTGATGTGGGCAGTGCAATACATTTACCATTTCAGCTTATAAGTAAGATGTATGTAGTAGATGAATCTTCTGGCTTCCGGCAATTGCTTGTTCTTGTTCTCTACATCTTTTTCATGGCGAAGTTGTACTTACATAAATAATATAGAGAGCTTTTGACCTCTTTTCTGTAGCTTTTCCCACTGAAAGTACTCAAAAAGTGATCCATTGATATTTTTTTTTTATAATTGTTTTGGTTGAAAAATGAAAATATATTAAAATCTTAATATGTTTTGTGTTCTAGTGTAGTAGAGTATAATAATCAACGTTTATATTGCAAAAAATCTGCTCTGTTTATACAGGAGATATCTGTCTGCAGACTATGAAGAATTAAACCATAGCGAAAGGACCCATAAGAACATGTGGTATCTGGCGTCATATCATAAGCTAATTTTTTTTTTAAGAAATATTATGATATTTTGTAATCTCCTTATAGTACATGAAGCATGAACTACAAATCTATGTAAATGTTATTATGACACATTTCGGTGTGTATGCTCATTGAGGCGTAATCTGCTTTCATATATATATGAAATTTAATATGAAATTTTACCCACAATTTTTGTAGAAAAAACACAAGGGTGGAGAGAGGGAGTGGATCAAGATTTCAGAATCCCTTACCACTCGGCTACAAGGTGGAGTGGCAATTAATTTTAATTTTAATGCTATGTTATTAATGGTATTCGTTCAATTATATTGTATAGTCTTTAATTTTTTTAATTATTTCCTTTTTTTCACATATTTTGAATTTCTTAAATATAAAACATAAGTTAAAAATATAGCAAAATGTTTACAATGTAACAAAGAAAATTTAGATATTATAACGAATAATTTAAAATTTTGCAGAATATAGTTCTATGTATTGTACTCAATCTTAAGCATAATATAGGTTAGAACTGTTACAAAATTTGATGCTTCTAGTAATGTCGCTGCCTAACACTAACAAGAATGGCAAAGGAGAATCTCAAGACAAAAGCCCGAAAGAGGGGAATAACAATGGGTGTCATAGAGTTAATTGATAGTTGATACGATTTGGTAAATATATAATAAGATCAAAATTCATATCGATGGGACTAGGGCATAGAGGTTATTTAATTAGGACACGAAGTGTGTAAATGAAAAAGTTAAAAATAAAAAACAAAAATTAAATTAGAAATAAGTAATATATGCAAATAATACCAACATCTATATAAATAAGATAAAAAAAATCTAATTTTAACTGCATATAAATGTGCTTCGACTTGTACTATTATTGAATTCATATTATTATGCTGCTCCAATATTAATCATAAATACATAATTCAATATCAGCATCTTCTTTTTGTTATTTAATTAATTATGATTTTTATATTATTAATTATATATTTTTATGATTATATAATTTAAATTTAAATTTTATATATTTATTAAAAATAAAATATAGAATCTCATATTGACATGACTCATATTGGGTTTGATTGTAATTCAACGATCTAATTTGTTTGTATTTGCAGTTGCACAGCGCAAACGACTAACTAACTAATAGTAGCTTACTAGAGTCTAGAGACAGATTCAGTGACCGTTTGAATTTCGAATTCAAACTCATCAAAAATAATCTGACGGCCTGTGACTTTAAAACCAATGACAGACCAATTTGAATTCCTCAATACAGTATTGCATGCCTCAGTGGCACCTTTTCATTCGACTTTGAAAACCCCAAAACACACCGAACGGAACACTTATGACCAAGTAACAGTGGGCCCCCACTACACGCTCCCTAACGTTTATCAAGCTGGATCAATGGTCATGATCTCTCTACAATTCAAATTACCTTTTTCCCCGCCTCAACAGCGCCATCTAAAAAAAGCAAATGAGATAATAACATCTGAATCCTTAATGTTTTATTTTTTTCACTTAGGGTTATACTTTTGTATTCATAATAAACACATCCTTTACCCTATGGAAATGCCAAAATTATTCCGGGAATATTTTGCTCAGAGGAAAGAATATTTTGGTAATTTTAATAATAGATGTGGATCTGTTTGTTACAAGTCGAAATATTTATATTATTATCATAAAAATGTAAACAATTAGTGATCTGAATGTTATTGTACTAAAAACAAATATTGAAGTCATGCTCTCCGTGCCTGCATATATCTTTCAAAATCTTTAGAAAACTCTCTGCAAAGAGACTCTTTAAAAGCTGGAATCTTTCTCTTTCTTTCTCTCTCAGCGTTTCTCTGCAAGTAAATAATTCATGTTCTAGCTTTAACAACAGAAATCTTTGAAAATTTGCTTTCGAGATTGTCCGTCCAGAAAACTGATCTTGATCGAGAAAATGTCAACGCACAACCGGCGTTCATCGTTCTCGTCGTCCACGACGTCGTCTTTGGCTAAGCGACAGGCGTTGTCGTCGGACAATGTCAGCAAGTACATGGCGGTTCCACCGCATTTGGCAAAGAAGCGCGCGCCTCTCGGTAATATCACAAATCAAAGGAATGGGACAACTCAAACTGGTTCGAAAAGTTTGCTTTCGTCCTCTGCATTGGTGGGTAATTATTTTTGTTAAAAAAATTTTGTTTGGTTTACGAGAAAATGATGGAACAGAGGACTAACTACAACGTTTCTGCTGTGTCGATATCCATGGGATGATAATTTACAGATTTTGCTGATTATTATTATTTTTTTTCCATTTGGGTTTGTGTAGTAATTTACTTTTAATTCGAGAAATTTGGGTAAGTAAGAAATTAGGAAGAAAAAGAAAAGGAAATGTGATATGTACAAGATATTCACACAGCTCAATATGGAAAGCACATCTTTTAAATTTGAAAATTCACACAGAGAAAATCACAAACTTATAGGAGCAACTAGCAGAAATTATCAACAGAAAGGAAAGTCAAAAAATAATTTGGACAGCTACTCAATTTTCAAAATCGGTTTTTATGCTACGTGTACTAAATGTGGAAAAAAAATTTCATTCTTGAAGGTACCTTGTTCGACAAAATTTGCCAAGGCGAAGAAGACAGCTGTTTCTAGTAGCAATGGCAATACAGGCATCTCTGGAAAGATTTTACCTGCTTCCACAAACACGAAAACAACAGGCGCAGCTGTTACTTGTAAAATTGTTTCATCTGTTCCGAGAAGCGATGAAATTGTTCATGGAAAGAAAACATCTTTTCCGAGAAGTGATGAAACTGCTCCAAGCATTTCTGCTGTTTCTGCTTCTTGCAACATGGATGTTTCTCCAACTAAATCGGATGCGAATTCAGTGTCTATGGATGAATCGGTGTCTGTTTGTGATTCCTTCAAGAGCCCTGAAGTTGAATATATTGATAACAATGATGTTCCACCAGTTGATTCTTTAGATAGAAACACGTTCAGAAATCTGTATATTTCAGACCAGACAGAAAGAACTGGTACTTAATTTTATCATAGATCCAAATTGCAATTGTCTTTCTTGACTTGCTAATTTATTGCCTGTTAAACTTTTTTTCCTTGTAGAGAATGTATGCAGCAGAGATATTCTTGCAGACATGGAAATGGATAATAAAATTGTCGATGTTGACGATAATTACATGGATCCGCAGTTTTGTGCAACTTTTGCTTGTGATATCTACAAACACTTGCGGGCATCTGAGGTACTGTAAATACTTGTGTGATGCGTTCGATGTTTTTCTCTATGTATAATTTTTGTTTATCACTATTTTGATATTTTTGGTCTGGGATCTTGGGCGGGCCTAAAAATTCCCAAAGAACTTCATTATTTAATCATCTGACTATTTTAATGTTTTATCCATTACACCAATCCTTTGGCGAGAGTATTAGCTTGTCCTTTCGTCTCCATGATAGGATTGTGTGTTGAACAGACAGCATTTATTTTGTTTTTGATTCCTTAGCCTACTTCTTATGTTATCATTTTTTCTTGTCTGCCCTTCAGGCTAAGAAAAGGCCTTCAACAGATTTCATGGAGAAGATTCAGAAAGACATAAATGCCAGTATGCGAGCGATACTGATTGATTGGCTTGTGGAGGTAAGTTTTGTTTCTTCAACACTAGGATGACATTCAAAGTTATCAAAAATTATAGTTCGTGGAACTCTGAATTTCAAAGTTCAATTGCAGGTGGCTGAAGAGTATAGGCTAGTACCTGATACATTGTATTTGACGGTAAACTACATAGATCGTTATCTTTCAGGAAACCCAATGAATAGGCAACGCCTACAGTTGCTCGGCGTTTCCTGTATGATGATTGCCTCGTAAGAAAACAGCATCGTCTTTCATCCATTAACTTTGTTTATGTAACTTTCACCTCAGTGGATAATATAATTGACAAGAAAATGACCAAATTTTCAGAAAATATGAAGAGATTTGTGCACCACAAGTAGAAGAATTTTGCTTCATAACTGATAACACATACTTCAAGGAAGAGGTATCATTTCTATCTTGCTTTATCCGAGCTCTGCGTTTCTACTTAACCTGCATTATGATCTAAACATTCCTAATCCTTCAGGTTCTGGAAATGGAATCTTCTGTTCTAAATTACTTGAAATTTGAAATTACGGCGCCCACATCTAAATGTTTCTTGAGGTAAAAACTTGTAATGTTCCTTTATATATTTGTTGATCATTTATTTCACTTTCTGATTGATTTTTCATCGACTGAAATGGGATACAGGCGATTTGTTCGCGCTGCTCTAGGGATTAATGAGGTATATACGTCTGAAATTTAAGTCCACAAAGTTAAGACAATTTATTTATCAACAATGTCAAGCATTGGTCATTTTTTCCCCAGGTCTAACTCATAATTTTATGTGCATTGTTCTTTTACCAGGTTTCATCAATGCAGTTGGAATGCTTAGCAAACTACATTACCGAATTATCTCTTCTTGAGTACAGTATGCTCTGTTATGCTCCATCACTTGTAGCTGCTTCAGCAATATTCTTAGCAAAATACATACTTCTCCCATCAAAAAGACCTTGGGTAGGAATCGATTATCCCAAGCAATTTCGCCAACATTTCTTTTGGTAACTGTTAACTTAATTTGATCGTTCTGTTGTTTCACCGCAGAACTCTACGTTGCAGCATTACACCTTATACCAGTCCTCTGACTTGATCGACTGTGTTAAAGATCTTCATCGCCTTTGCTGTAACAGCCATAGTTCTAATCTACCTGCAATCAGGGAGAAATACAGTCTGCACAAGGTAATAAAAGAGAAAATTAGAAATCTGTGTGTTCATTCTGCTTATTATATCTTAATTCAAAGTTTTTGATGGTTTAATTTGTTTATTCTCTGCAGTACAAATGTGTTGCCAAGAAGTACTGCCCTGCAACAATTCCTCCGGAGTACTTCCACAACCAGAGCTAATAGACGTCTCTTCTAAACTCCAATGTCCTGTTGGATGAATTTCAGGTCAATTTGCTGCCACACATCCTGTTTCCAAGACATGATTTGTACTTTTATTTGTGTATTATAAATTTTATGAAAATCAAGATGTCTTTTTTTCTTCTGTTCTCTTCCTTTTTCCAGGTTTTTGAGGTTTATTTTCATATTTTCTCCTTTTTTATATAAAAATTATTAGGTACTGAGTGACGTCCGAATATTTTTAAAATTTAAATTAAACTCTTAAATTTTAAAAGTACAAAAATTCAAACCAAAAATTAGATACATATATTAATATATCATCAATGTTATCAAAATCGCGATTTTAATTAAAATCGTTTTCTTTTTAAAAAATCGAAACGTAAAATTGAAACGTAAAAACGGAAAGTAAAAACGGAATTTTTAATAATATATAAATAATAAAATATTTAAAATATTTTTATAAA
>JAVXUL010000003.1:1291215-1312971 GCA_035590515.1 Trichilia minutiflora | reverse complement strand
AAAAATATATTAATTATTTAATTTTAAATTTATTTATATTTATGAGAATAATTTTATTGTTTCATTGTTATAAGTTTAATTGATTATTATTTAAATTTAGATATTTATTTATTTTTTATGGTTATTCATATTTTTAAAATTATTTTTATTGTTTTAAATTTTTTGAATTAAAATATAAGATTTTTAAATTTTATTTTAAAAACTAATTAAATCATAAGAATTACAAATTTTTTATTTTTATTTAAAAATTTTAATTATCAACAATTATCGATTCGGTTTGAATAGAGAATCGATTTTTGGTATCCTGTTCAAATTAGATTGGATCTGAATTAAAAAAAATTTAAATTCGATTTTCATCGAATCAGATATTGATTTGATAAAAAAAAAATTCTGCTCAATTTCAATCATATTATAAAAAAATACGAAAAACAAAGGTAGAACATGAGTGATAATTAAAAGAGAGAGAGAAAATGCATAAATGACAAGTGAAAACAACTTATCCCTAAATTTCATATTCGTGAACCCTTAACCAAAACGGAAAAGAGGTTAGGCAACCAAAAAACTTTGAGATTTTTTTGTTGTGCAATGTGAAAAGAATATTGGTGTTGAAAAAACATTTGTGCTAATCAATACCGACAGTAAAATGAGTAGATATCCATAAGGACCATAACCATATGGTGGGGGGAAAATGATTGATGTACAAACAAATGAAATTACATATGCCTTTTTTATTATGTTATTTATTTTAGCCAATTATTATTTATTTTATCCAATTAAAGGTCATATTAGAATGATTAAAATAGGATAGTAACTAATTTTTATTTATAATTATAAAATTTAAATTTAAATACACATCAACAAGAATTTATATATTAATAATAATTTTATTTAACTTAGTATACTATAAAAAATGAATCGTGAGATGAAATCATTCCATATGATTTAAGAGATGGGTTTTGGTTGGACATCATATATACACCCGACTGGATGGTTGGAGTGGTAGGAACATGATTTGAAATAAGGCAGATCTAGGATTCGAATCATGTCGATTATACGATTGAAGTGTCAAGATAGAGGTATTGGGTTTTATTTGGTCGTTTGGTACCTCTCGATCTTTGGATGAGCCGCTAGCGCCTTCGAGCTAAAGGCTTGGGCCTAGTCCTAGTGTCGCCGACGTCTTCAAGCTAAGGGCTTAGGCTCAGTCCCAGTGACGCTTTCTAAAGACAGTAGAGGGATACGAATGGCTTGAGACAAGGCAAGTTCAGGATTCGAATCACGTCAATTACACGACTGAAGCGCCAAGGTGGAGGTACTGGATTTTATCTGATCGTTTGGTACCTGTCGATTTTTGGGTAAGTCGCTGGCGCCTTTGAGGGTCCGGTCCTAATGACGTTGTCTAAGGACAGTAGAGGGCTCGGGTCTCTTACGGTAAAATCCAATAATAAAATTCCGTGATGATTGACTGACGATTGGAGTTCTCCAGTATAAAAAAAAATCATATACATATAAATTATATAAAATATATGATACTAAGATAATTCTAATTATATAAGAGTTTTTAATTCTTAATATTTTTTAGAATTTTAAGATGCCCATTAATAAAAGCCCATAATGAATAAATGGATTTTATGTGTGATGATTTACAATTGACTTTCACATAATAATTTAAAATTTTGATTAAAAGAAAAAGAATTTTAAAAACATAATGGCTTCATTGACACTCATTTTCTTTTATTCATAATCTATGTCATAATAATGGAATGGAAAAATATGATGATGGTTTCAGATTGGGATAGAAAGTATTATGGATTAGCACTAATCTCATTAATTGAAAAGGACATTTTCATGTAGACTTCGAATTGTTCTATAACTTATCTTTAATTCTTTCAATTTTTTATTATAATTTTTATATTTTAAAAATCAATTTTATCTCATATTGATAATGAAGATGACAATACATGAAAAAGGGCGGTGATCTCCCTCGTGCAAATGGAATCATGAATGGAGGGAATGAAAACCGCGGCGGCGGTGGTGGATATTGCGGCGGCAAATCCCATCTCGACACCTCTGGGACACGTGGCAACCTTTTTTCTTCCACGTGTAAAAAATATCATATATAAAACCATGATTCTAAAGACTTTTATGTTATACTTAATATTCTCTTTGAAGGTCTAATTTAGACAACAATTAGTTTAGTGGTTTGGTAATAATTAACTTTAATTTTATAATGTGATCGTATTAGATCACCTAAACGAAATAAAATAAAGAATTAATAAATAAATAAAGAATTATTTCATTAATGGAGATTTGTCGAAGAATCTCCAAAGGGTTGGGACCATGATACTTCCCACTAAAATTGAGAACTAATCTTTTTTTTTTTTTTGTTTAAAGTCAAATGCACCAAAAATAAGTATGATGATTAGTGGAATCTAATTTGGGTTTGAGTTTTTTTTAGATTGATTTTGTAAATTCATTGAATCAATAATCAATTCCACCAAATATTTTACTGAATTTCAATATTTCATGATGCTATTTACAGTCATTGGTGGTACATATTCCAATATATTATAAGACAAGTAATACTAGATATTAATTTATTAATAGTAATATTACATATTTTTGTATAAATGATTAATTACATAACTACCTAATCCATGAAAATCATATCGTTATTCGGAATAAAAGTTGAAATTTAATTTGGAAAATTTAATATTACTCTTTTATTAAAAATCTTCCTTAATTAAAAATTATTTGACGGGAATTTATTTTTTATTAATTTCATTATAATATAGTCTTACTCTCTCTTCTAAATTTTATTTCTATTACACACAGAAATATTCGAAATTTCAATTGTTTTGATTAATATAATGAAAGCAAAAAGACACTTAAACTTTTAAAGTTGAATCAAAAAAATATTTTAATGTTACTAAATTAAAAAATATTTATTTTTCTCTTATTTTTTAATTTTTATTTTAAATATTTACGTAAATTGTAAAATTTAGAATGTAATTATATTAATAAAAATTAAATTAATTTTAGAAAAAAATATTTAATATAAAAAGGATAAAAATAAATTTGTTTGTTTTTTCTTTGGATAATTAAACTTTAAGAGTCTGGTGTCTTGTACCCTATATAATGAAATTGATGTCCTTTCCCATTTGCACAAAGAAGTTAGCAATATTTTCAACGGGCCAAATTCAATTTCAACCGTTGGCATGAAATCCTAATCAACAACTTGGACCCAAATTCACAATATTTGCAATGAAATCAATAATATAAAAGTAAATTAATAATTTCAGGACTTTGGAATAAATTTTTTTTAATAAAGTATTATAGGTAAATTAATATATCATAAAAGTATTAATTGAATGAAAATTTAAAAGCTAGGTATAATTAATGACAATAAATAATATTAATTAAATAATAATTATATAATATCGTCACATTAATTTATATATGAAAAATTTTGTATCAAAATTGCATTTCAAAGTTCGATATAATAAATGCAACCATATTATACAAATAATAATTATATCAAAATTTTAATTAAGGAGGAGGAACACACATAATATTTAACTTTAGAGTAGAGTAAAATAATTATAAAAAAAAAGCCTAATCTCAATCCCTATACTACAAAACATTTCCATCTTTTTCATTTGAGAAGAATATCAAGTTCTAAGTATCAACTAGTTTTCCGGACAACATTTTAATGGTCCTCAACTGTTTTTTAAAAATAAAATAAGAACAATAATTTATTTATTTGATTAAAAAAATCGTAATCATAATTAAATCAAATTATTATTTAAAAAAAAACGAATATAACTGAATTAATTATACAAAACAATGAAGTACTTTAAAACTCATTTCATTGAATCTCCTAAACAGAAAGCAAATATGAACATGCCAACACATTGAAACTTACCATTGAAATTTCTATATATCTGTAAAACAAAAAATAAAAAAATAAAGAGAGAAAAAGAAAAGAAAAAAAAAGGGAGCATCATCATCTGGGCATTGTTCCATCCCTTCATCTCTTTCTCTCTCTCTCTCTCCGTGGCTTTATAGAACATAGATTATACAGGGTTTCTAAGAAAGCTCTTCCTTGTAGAACTTGTTCCAGGCTTCCTGTTTTAATATAATATCCAATCAAATAACAAAAAATTAAACACAACTAATCAATAAATTTGGTGATTCAACACCAAGAGATGAGCTTCTCACATCAAGGATATTATGGCAAAGAAACTCTTTTCTAACGATAAACATGTTGGCCAAAGAAAATGCAATAGTACTTTTTTTTATTTTTTTGATTTATATTCAGCTGCTATGAATGAAAAACAAAAATATCATTCGTATTTCAGATTTAAAAAAAAAAAAGGCTATTGATCTCTACTTCCCAAATGGTCGGGATAGATGTAAGGTCCAAAAGAAAAACACTGGTTTAGAATGTCATCAAAATTCTGACAACCGTTTGGTCTACTGACTAAATCACAATCAGCTTTTTTATCGCTGATGAAAAATCTTCCATTTAAATGAGTTTTCCCACGTATGTAAACCTTGCCAAACAGAAACATAAACACGTCCAAGAACATGTTTCCTGTTAATGTAGTTCTAATAGTCAAATCTTGGTTTCCGATGATCTCTGTGATCTAAATAGTTATAATTTCACTCTAAGCTAAGAGTCATTTACAACACACTTATAGTTTTCCATATGACTTTAGGCAAAATTCTACTTCTTGTCAACATAAATGCATGCTGGAAAATATAGGTAAGGTACCTTGAGAATATCAAAAACCTTCTCTGCAATATATTTTTGTTGAGCAGTTGCACCTTTCTGTTGGACCTTGTCTGGATGTACACATAAGGTTGCCTTTCTGTAAATCTTTTTAACAGATGCAGAAGTAATCAAATCTGGCAGTGAAACTGGCACCCAGCCGCATTCAGGCCAAAGCACCTGCTCATCAATCAGCAGAGAGTGATGATTGGCTTCAATGTAAAGTAAAAAGCTTGTGTTAATTACACAGCTAACAAAATTGCAAACCTAGGAACGCCCAAAATAGTTCCGAATTTTAAAAACACCACATCGTAGGCAATTTCAATATACTCCGCCAGATTGGAATCTGGAATGTAGCTAACCAAGCATACCATGCATGGAAATCATAAAAGTATTTGTCAAACTAAATGATTGCAAGAGTTATTTGATTATTCCCTCATTTAAACTTAATGGAAAAACACACAGTAGCAATCTAGCATAGATGATAAAAAATCTTCATGATTCATCAAAATCCATTGGAAAACTTTAAATAAAAAAACCATCTCAAAAGAAAGCACAAAAAACATACGAGTTTTAGCAAGCCAGATGTTTGTATACCGGTAGAATTAGTCATGAAAATCAACAAACCAGTACTCTTGTCATTCAATTGAAAAGGTGCTACTTCCACTCCCCACTACATTTGCCTCTAAATATGTATTTTGAACTACATTCAATATATAATGCTAGAGTACATGTATCATTGCAAATGAATAAGGAACTTAGAAGCAAAAAGGGAATTTCGCCTAGAAAATAGCTAAGAGTTCAGTCAACAAGGACCAGCCCCTTAGGTTTAAAAGAAAATTACCAGAAGCGCAAGCCACGTTAATGACTTGATGTGCATACATGCACTCCCCACTACATTCACCTAGTAAATAGCTAAGAGTTCAGTCAACAAGGACCAGCCCCTTGGGTTTAAAAGAAAATAGAGGTACCAGAAGCGCAAGCCATGTTAATAACTTAATGTGCATGCAGTACATCAAGGATAAAATGATTTAACTCCAAATATCCTAGAAAGCCAAAAGTTACCCTTTTTTTTTTTTCCTTTATGTATGTAGGCATGAACACACAAGATTTATACATTATAAGCCAATGAAAGACAACGAATGTAAGAACTCACATTTCATGCACTATGAGGATTAAACATCCTTCCAAACTGCATAAATGACCAATACCATACAAGCATGCATACATACATATAAATGAATCTTTAATCTAGGTCAAATATAATTCCACTATGACTATCAACAGGAAAAATTTCATTCGATTTGTCTGGTGGCAAAATTTTTAGGTGCCTATGTTTTAGTATTCAAACAAAGTCACAATGACATGGTGACCAAAACTCAAATCCAATTCTATGCATGAAGCTCTCTATCCTTGTCAGTTGTCATATATTTCAGCCTTAGACTCTCTTCAGCAGGGAACACAAGCTAATAACATGGATGCAAACAAAGAACTATTCCAAGAAAATAAATACATAGTAGGGATTTTCTTGCACTCTAAAATACCAGAAAGCTCAATGTAAAAGAATCAAACTTTTACTAAAAAACGCACATATTGCAATGATGATAGTAGTGCACGCATATTGCCTTCTTTCCCAGCAACCCAGTGTTTTATCTTGCCATCCAAAGCATCAGCAATCCTCTGTGCAGAATAAGAGTAAAACAATTGTATCAAAATAATTCAAGCAGCAATGATATAAATAAAAGAAGTACAGAAGAAACACAAACTGTTGATGCTATTCCCAATTTCTAACCATAGAACGAAATAGAAGTATATATAAATATAATCAATATGTAACAACGGATAGACTCAATTCCTAAATTGGAGAATTGAAATAAAATAATACTCATAAATGCATCAAAAACTCATACGGAATACAGCAGTCACTTACACGCCTCTCTTCTTGTTCTTGCAGAGTTTGAAAGTCACGCTGATTCATGTCAGCTACTGCTCTGGCCTGCATATACAACAATCGAAACTTTATAGGTTCCATGTTCAGAAATCTGAATTCAAAATGTTTGTTCACAAAACAGTAAATTCTTTTGGACTGCTGCTTGAACGGAATATGTTTACATTCTTTTTCCTATTTCTATACTTGTTCTGCTCCTATTGCATTTCAATGGAAAATTTTTCTAACTGTTGAATAACATGCCTTCCTTTCAGCATCCATATAATACATATAAAAGAAAAACTCAAGTTCAACCATCCACAATTAAAACTAAAAAAATTAAAACTAAAAAATTAGCTATGTCTTGGAAAATCAAGACCGCCCTCACCATTCGGTCATGGGTCCTCCGGTGACGCCCCATTCTAGCTTTTCTTCTTTCTTCACTTTCCCCTTCATATGTCTCGAATTCCCCAAATACTGAGGCATCTGCTGGGAACAGAAAGATCAGCTAAGATTTTCAACCAAAAAATAATTAGGTGAGTTGTAAATGAAAATTAATTTCAAAAATATAATACCTCCAAAAACTGATGAAAGGTCATCAACTATATTTGTTGCAGAAGCAGCCTTCCTCATGTTGGATGAGCCCCCAGAAGATTTCCCCTGTGCCATATCAGGCCCTTTCCTGTTATTCTTTGCATCAAAGACAGGGTCCTGAAAAACATACAAGAAAATAATTTAATATTTAGTATAGCCAAAATACCACACTTTTTATATCAATAATTCTTACCGAAGTCTTAGCCCTTGACCGTGGCGCACTACTTGACCGAGAACTTGTGCTAAAAAAGGATTCTAGATCATCTACACTCTTTTTTGAGTTTTTCCGAGCAGCATTTTCAGATTCTTTATATTTACTAGCTTTGGCACTATGTGGCTCCCTCATTTCCTTAGTGCTCTGTACTGAGTTTCTGTCAGCACTATTCCGCACCCTACCCATTGCAAAATCTTCAAGTTCATCCATTGAAGATACAACTGGATTTTGAACTGCATCATTAAGAATATTAGTAATATTAAGGTTATCAGGGAATGAAAGGAAAGCTCTCATCGACCAATTTTCTTTTGCAGTAAAGAGAAGAAATTGAACCTTTGTCCGCTGGTTTTGGAGGGGGTTTCAATGGTGAAGAAACTTTAGGTGAAGCCTCAGACTTTCTGCCTCCAGATTGAGTGATCTTTACTAGTTCGTCCAGTGGGTCCGTGAAATCGGTGGAAGCATACTGCGGGCTTGAAGTACTTTCTATAACCACAAATGGGTCTTCTGGTGACAGGAAGGTCGATTTAGCCACCTTTGTATTTGCTCTGCGCAAATAGTATGAAAATGGGACGACATCAATTTTACACATCTTAAAGTATGAAACTGAATTTCCTAACATCCATACAGCAATGTATCACAACCAATATGGTTTTATAATAAAATCAATTGAATACTTTGATAAAAAAAGCTCAGAAAGTTTTAAGCAT
The DNA here is from genome assembly GCA_035590515.1 of Trichilia minutiflora. NCBI lineage: Eukaryota > Viridiplantae > Streptophyta > Magnoliopsida > Sapindales > Meliaceae > Trichilia > Trichilia minutiflora. The sequence continues at coordinate 1,304,758 of JAVXUL010000003.1, read as the reverse complement.
ATAATAAGAACCTGTACACGATGATCTGTACTTATAAGATTAGACAATATTCTGCACAACAGCTTCAAAAACCCACCATACTTCATAAAGTACACACTTTCGTTTAGTACTTGCAGGATTTTACTGCCGAAAACTGCTTCATATATTCATTGGTGCTATTCAACAAAATAATCAAATATATAGCAAGCGCCACATTCTTTATCAAACAAGCATTTTATTAAAAAACACAACGTCTCTAATCATTTCAATATACTAACTAAAGCATTTTGACAATCAATTAATAAACAAAAACAACCAAGTGAAAAATGAACTAATTCCTTAAGCTTAAAGCACAAACCCATTATTTGGAGAACTACTTGTACCGAAGCCGGGAATCAAATCATCAAAAACAGCTATATTTTCCTTCAGGCTTTTCCATTTCGATTCAGCTCCAACAAAATCACCTAACAAATCACCGACTGAATCACTCTGCTTCGGTGGCGAAGCAAACGCCCCTAAACCGTCGTCGTTTTTGGTCTTCAACCCAAAAATATCGTCATCATCGTACGTATAAGGCTTTGAGCCCGAGTTTCCCAACCCCCTAAATACGGAATCGTAATCTACAGAAGACCCATTACTCGACTGGTTAGTAGAAGACTGAAATTGATCAAAAAAGCCGTCGAATCCGCCATCGGAATTCTTCCTGCTACCGTTTGATTGAAAGAAAACGTCGTCCGAAAACCCGCCGTCAAAAGAAACCGAATTATTCGAGGGTTTAGAATTTAAACCCGACCTAGAAGAGAAATTACGGGTTGTGCCATAAGTGGTTGCCGCGTGGGATCGCTTTGCTGTCGCCATCGGAGCAGATTTTCCTTGCGGTTTCAGACCGTAACGCTCCGTTAAGACACCAAACTCGTCCATTTCCGCTATTTCAAAGGAAATTAAATATCAATTGAACTAAACAAAAAGAAATTTGTGAAATCGGTATGATTGATCGAAGAAGAGAAGATCAAAAACGCTAAGACACGGCGTCAAACAAGTCAACTTTTTCACTACTTGTCAGTTACGTACAATATATCATATATTTTTCATAAATCTGAGTTGGGAAAACAGGGGATCTGAAATTCTAAAACACTAAGCTAGTAAAACTAGTTCATTTCTCTTTCTTTTTTTGGAAAATAAGAGAGAGATTGTGTTTAGACGGTGGAGACAAATTGGCGGAAGTGGGTGATGAAGAAAAATTCATTGGCCAGAAAACATTTCAGGAAAAATTCTCTGGGCTTGCTAGGAAAAGAGAATTTCTGTGAATCAAGAGTCTCAATTCTCTCCCCCTCTCTGGTGTTTATGCGGAAACTCAAACACGAGTTGGGCTTAAGCTTTAATTTTTTATTTAATTTAATTTTTTCAAAAAAATAAAAGTACAGTAAGATTCGTTTGATCTGAGTCGTACGGCATGGCTTTTGATTTACAAATTTGGGGGAATGACAGATTCCCCCATGTTTTGTCGAAAAGCCACGTATCTCAGAATCACAGTCAGTCATTCAGTTTTGTGTAATGAATGAGTGTGATTGATTTTTTCAAACATTATAGGCGCATTTGCCATTCTCCTTTACAAATTTCTGATGATTTCCTAATTCCACCGACAACTAATACATTTTTCATTAGGATCCTTGTATTATTATAAATTCACAAATAAAAACATAGTCTGTCTTATTTTATTTATAAATCCCTTATTTTTTATCAAAATAACTAAACTTCCTTTACGATACTCTTTTTTACATTTTCTTGCTTTATTATTTAACAGAAATAAGCAAATTATTTTTATAATATTCTTCAGATAGTTAAAGGAGATTAAATAAATAGTTAATTTATTAAGTGGATCAGAAGGATAAGATGATAGTTGATAAGTTGCAATTTTTTCTTCAAAAATAATTAGTTATGTTTGTACAAGAAATGTTCGACGATTTATATACACTTAATAACAAAAATCTCTGGCGAATTTTTTATAATAAATAAGGAATATCTTATAATTGAGGTGTGACATTTGGTATTTATGTTTGTGGTTAGACTTTGGTAACTCTTAAATTGTCTACGTACCTCTTTTTCTCTTTTTCTTCTTTCTCTCTCTTTTGATTCTTCTTCTTCTTTTTTCGGTGAGAGGATCAAGTTACACGTAATTCTTTTTAGAAAGAGGGGATGGTGATTTTATAGAGAAGATGGAGACACTGTAGGCTATAGTGGTAGGATGACAATCTCAAGTCGAGCCATCTTCTAGTGTTACGGTTGACGCTTTAACCGTAAAATCTCCTGACTTTAATTAAGTCTCTTTCTAATATCTTGGTTCTTTCGGACATTAGTCGACTCATCTCCTAATATTACAGCTGGCTCTTTAGTTGTCGGACTTTAAATCACTACGATTAAATTATATATTTTTTATTAAACTAAAAAACAAGAATTTAAATTATTTTTAAAATAAAAATGAAAGTAAATTTTATGGTTTTGCCATAGTAGTATATTTATAAAATTTTAGAGGACTCTTGACTGTGTGTCACTAATAAAAATGGATAAGTTACATCTTTCTGTAAAATTATAAAAATATATAGACTTAACTGTTATTATCCCTTTTCTTTTCCATTTTGTTCCCGTACCAGTTCAATGAAGGGGAGACAGAAGTCCTGTAATAATTGGTTTGGGTAAAAATATAATTTAATTTAAAATAGTATACTTGAAAATAATAAAATATCAACAATGTAATAATTGATTAATTTAAAGCCTCGAGCCGAGCAGAAAATTTTAATCTATAATTGGTTATTATTATGATAAATGATTTATTATTGGATTATAAGCTAAAAATAATTGATTATTGCGTGCAAAAAATTATTATTTCAAAAATTAATCAACTTGTCAATAATTTTATTTCGGTCATTAATTTTCAAGTTAATAAGACTTTGTTGTATAAATATAAAATGGTATAATCCAAGCCCCACGTTCTCAAAATAAAATATGTGCAAGTGTCAAATTAAATAATCTATTTATGTTATTATAAATTACTTTATCTAAATTTTAAAAATTAAAATTATAATAAGATATTATATCATTAATTTTTTTATATATATCTTCTAATTTATCAATTTAAAAAATTATAAATTTAATCAAAAAATTTTAAATTATAAATTGTACAATTTAATGGATTGCATACTTTAGTAACATACGGCTCGGTGTATAAGAATGCACAATTCATTTATTATTATTATTATTATTTTTATTATCTTTAACTTCTTAATCACAATTCTCAATTTATGTGTATGCAAAATACAAAAAAAATGTTGAAAATTACAATGAAAATTTTGAGAATTATAATTTTTGTAGATTGTAAGAACAATTTTTTAAAATGGAAAATGTATTTTACATCTTAATGTACCCAAAATCGACCATGTGAAATTTATGAAACATTTTGTCATTCAGAACAGCATTATTTAAAAACAATAATACATACAAATTTGTGATTATTTTTATTAATAAATTGACATAAAAAAATAAATATAAGATATTTAATAATTATATAATATTATCATATTCATGTTATAAATAAAAATAATTTAATATTTTTACCATTTTCTTCTGATTAAAGAAAGACAGTACAATGTATAAGACCTGACTAACGTACGGCTCGATGTATAAGAATGCACAATTCATTTTTTATTATTATTATTTTTATGATTTTAACTTCTTAATTACAATGAATTCATTTATTATTATTATTATTTTTATGATCTTTAACTTCTTAGTTACAATGCCCGTGAGGAGTGTAAGTTGATGGCGTTGTGTATGATGGATGATCTGAATTTGCGTTGCGGTTTCGTATTTTAATTTTTTATATGATTATTTTTTATAAGATTTTAGGATAGTCGATATTTTATTTTATATTTATTATCATTAGAAATAATATTTGCATACATGTCTCTTTTGATTAAGATGGAATCCTATGTGATCTGCATTTACACTGCAAGCACCCTAAGAATATATGGCCTCATCTCATGTTTGATTTGACGGCACAACAATAATTGAGCGAGTGAATTTTCTCCTCGTCCAACAATAAAAACATAAGACTTTTTATTATAATAAGAGTGAATGCTTTACTTGTTTTATAATTGTTTTCTTGAAGAATCCAAATTGTGTATTTGTGTTGCAACTTGCAACATGACACGTTGCCCACTAATTGTTTCCACCACTCAAATTGTTGGCCAACTTGCTCATATCTAAACCTGTTGTTATTGTCTATTTGGTGTAATAAGATGTAGCGTACATCATTTATTTTTTAAACTTTTTCTATTATATTTTTAACGTATAAAAGAACATAGTAAAAAAATATATATAATAAAAATTATAATAAAATAGTAGAATATTATGCTATAAAAATTAAAAAAAATAAAAGAATATATACTGCATCTTTGTATATCGTATACTTTATTTTAAAGTTCTTAATTTAGATAAACGTGTCATATTCGTATCATATTAATGGATTTATAATATTTTTTTTATATTCATTTAAATTCGATTCGTTTATTAATCGTATAGAGAATTTTTAATCCGAATACGATCAATTTATTAATTATATCATCCGTTTAATAATTATATCATTAATTTATTAGACAGATGGTATAATATAATATGATTGGATTATTAACTCGATTTAATATATTTAATTAATTATTTATTTAAATATAAATTAAATATCAAATATAAATAAATAAAATTATTATATTAAATAATTAATAATTTATGTATAATTATTTATTTAAATACGATTATTCATTTAACTAATCGTATCTTAATTATATTTTAAATAGATAAACGAATTCAAAAGATAAAATCTAAATTCAATATAATTATTAATTGTATTATACAAATACGATCTAATTATTATTCGTATCAAAATTTTTAAATATAAAATCGCCCTTATTTGACCCATTATAAATTAATTTTTAGATTCATTTAATCTTAGCATTAGGTTATAGATGATATGATTTGCCTTTTCCAAATTATTCATCTAATTTTTAATTTATTTATCATAATTTTTTACTAAAAAAAAAGAACAATAAAAAATTATAAATTCTATAAAAATAAATTTTAAGGTTTATAATGCAAGTAGCATCACAGTTTTTTTTTTTAAACAAAAATTCGAAGATTATAAAAGAAAAGTGGAAAAAGTTAGATTCGTATTTCACGTGCGAATGCATCACAGCCGTTCCAGGAGGATCAGGACTATCTTTACTACCAACAAAAGCAAAATCAACCTAGCTGGCCATTGTCAATATTTATTTATTTATTTACTTATTTATCCATTTTTATAATAATTTGTTTTCTTCATATTGATTAGACTTTTTAAATAAATATAAAATATTCTACTGTTATATATGACCATTGACAACCCAATCCAGACACGTAAATCCATAACATATGTTCAGAATAAATTAAAACAATAAAAATGGCTCCTATCTAATATTAATATTTAGGTTCGGTGAAATTTCGTTAAAAAGAATCCAGTGCAGTTTAGCCTAAAATTGAACTTTAAAAAAAAAAATTAAATTAACTGAATTTAATAAACAACCAATAAAAATAGTAATAATATTTTTTTTCAAGTTATTTTGTTAATTTAATTCAATTTTTAATTTTTAAAAATGTGTATTAATTAATTAAAATAGTTTTTAACCGTATGGGATAAGGATTTTCTTCTCAAGATTTCTTTTGGACCGCAAAGAAAGAACTAGGAACTACTTGGACTTTTCTTCTTCTGCCAGCTCAATGAAACATACATTTCGTCAAAATATTAACAAAGAAAGCTACTTTTCAACTACCTGCCAAGCATACTTTATTTTATTTTATTTTTAAAATTTTGTGATGTTCTTTAATATATTTTAAAAAATTTTACATTCAATAATTTAAGTTTTGTATAAGTATTTCAATTTCATGTTAAATATTTTAAAATTTTAAATTCTTTGGTAGGGGAAGTTAGGTTTGAATAATTTTTTCAAAGTGATTAATAGAAAATTAATTGCAAATTCAGACCTACAATTTGTGAATTTACAATTTGTAAGCATATATATATATATAATCTAAACAGTTGTTATGCATATAAAAAAAATGGCTAAATCCTATTGGAGATTGGATCAGAAATTATTTATTAATTAATATGCGGTGTTATCGGAATTAATAATGGGGTAATAATATTCGGGTCCCCGTATTTTTGAACTTATGTCAGAAAAGGCATATAACTTTTCATTATAACAAATAGATCCCAGCATCAATTGAAACCACTAAATTAACCCGTACTGATACAGTTGTGATTAAGAATAGAATATTACAGGAAGGATAAATTTGTTATTTCAATAAAAGCTATGCGTTCGACAGTAGAAAATATGTCCTTATCTGTAAAAACATCAAAAATATGCAGATTATCCAGCATTTATTATAACTTATCAGACTTGATTAATAATTTAATCCGTATCAATCTTAAGAAGCAAACGTGCACTTTGACCAGCAGCCAATGTTGATGATTTGCAGTGGAAATTCAATTATTAGAGCTAAACATGTCCAAAATTCCGTGCTTTATGCAATTACTCACAGGAATCTGAAACATGGGCAAGTCTCTCTTCTTCTTCCTTCTTCTGCTCTTCTTCTCCACCATTTCCTCCATTGATTCAGCCAATTCTTCTTGTCCAATAGATTTTAGCTATGTGGAAACTTACCCTTGGGACAGATCTTTGTGCCTGGATCCTGAAGGAAAACACTGCTGCCAAACTCTTCTTAGCCTTATTGGCATGGGACTTGCTATATATCTTAAAAAAACTTCAATGTTTCAATTACCATCTGAAACTGTTCAATCTTCTTGCTTGTCTGAATTGCAGAGCAAACTTGCTGCCGCATCGATAAATCAATCTTTCGTCTCCCTTTGCTTCCCCAACTCAACCCAGTTTGTCAATAACAACTCAAGTTGTGCAGGGATTGCCACAACTCAAGATTGGATTGAAAACGTTGGTCCAACAAGTGTATTAGATTCTTCTTGCAAGAATTTGACTGGGTACAGTGAGTGCAGTTCATGTGTTGACGCTGGTTACAAAGTGAATTCTCAGCTGGTAGGTTCACACCCCAATTCCACAAAATGCTTTTACTTTGCTATATTATATGCTACTGGAATTCTCAATGATCCAATGGATCCAAGTGTAGCTGCTTGCATTCTAGGCATGCCTCTTGCTACAAAACAGAAATCATCAAGGCAACAAAGGGTAATCAGATTGGCAATCGGATTATTGGGAGCTCTTATGGGTGTTTTACTTGCTTTCGGATTGATCATTCTGTACAGAAAATGGGATAAGAGGAGGAAAAGAGATGCTTTACATGAAGAATATGTGAGCAGTTTTAGGGCTCGTGTGTTACCAAACTCGGGTGCAAAATGGTTTCATGAATCAGAGCTCGAACTAGCTACCAATGGATTTTCTGAGAAAAACCTAATAGGCCAAGGTGCATCTGGGGTTGTGTACAAAGGGACCCTTTCAGATGGAACTATGGTTGCAGTGAAACAAATCCTTGATTTAGACTCAACAGGAGATGAAGACTTTAAAAATGAAGTTGAAATCATAAGCAAAATAAGGCACAGAAATCTTCTTTCTCTTAGAGGCTGCTGTGTTACAAGCGATAACTCGAAGGGCAAAAGAAGATTCCTCGTCTACGATTTCATGCCTAACGGCAGTCTCAGCAACCATTTATCGAACATTTGGACGACAAAGAAATTAACATGGCCGCAACGAAAGAATATAATCCTGGACGTCGCTAAAGGACTCGCTTACTTACACTACGGCCTAAAACCTGCCATTTATCATCGAGATATCAAAGCAACAAACATACTTTTAGACTCAGAAATGAAAGCAAAAGTTGCAGATTTCGGTTTAGCCAAACAAAGCTCAGAAGGCCAATCTCATCTCACCACTAGAGTCGCCGGAACCCACGGCTATTTAGCTCCGGAATACGCTCTTTACGGCCAGCTAACAGAAAAGACTGACGTTTACAGTTTTGGAATTGTGATTCTGGAGATCATGAGCGGGAGGAAAGTGCTGGACACGACGAATTCGTCGTTTCTTTTGATTACAGATTGGGCTTGGATGAAAGTAAATTCTGGGAAAGTGGATGAAATTTGCGACGAATCGATCAGAGAAGAAGGTCCGAAAGGGGTGATGGAAAGATTTGTGCATGTGGGAATTTTATGCGCTCATGTGATGGTTGCTTTCCGACCCACCATTTCTGAAGCTCTGAAAATGCTTGAAGGTGATATTGATATACCCAAATTGCCGGATCGGCCGTTGCCGCTCAGCCACCAATCATTTCGATCTACGCCGACGTGGCACAGTTTTACGGCAAGTGAAACATCCGTCATTAATTCAAGCGGGTTGAGTAGTAGTACAATGTCGATTGGAAATTCTTAGAATCATATGGTTAACTTCAGCTACCAGCTAAGCTTTGAAGTTTCACATCAAAATCTTCAAAAAAGTCCGGCGATATCTTTTTTCCTTTAGAAATTGTATTCATTTTATTGTTTGATTACGTAAAAAAATGCATTTTCTTTTTAGAAAAATATTCAGAAATATCCCAGAGAGCAACTATATACACCCATTTCCAAATAAACCATTTGTTGCCTAATTTTTTTAATTAAGTTACTACATGTGAATTTGTAAGTGTTCGTCTTCCTTTTTAAATGAAAAAGGATTCGAATTTTTAGGTAATTATAGAATTATATTTAATTTTATAAGAAAATATAAATTAATAATTGTGAATGTGAATATCTTTAGATAGTATTAGCATCATGTACAATTTAAACACACGTAATCTTTCGTTGTAAAACCTTCACGGTGACCTGATGATTAATTCGTTATACAATCTTTGTATTTGTATTGATTTCGAGTTTGATTTTTTATAATGCTTTTCATAAAATATCAAAGAGATTATGTTAAGGATTTTATCCTGAAATTAATATTATCGTGTATAATTTTTGTAAATATATTTTATAATTCAAAATGATAGTAAGATAATTTATGTAATTTTCTCCTTAAAAAATGTGTTAATTTCGTATATGTTTTTATAATGATTGGATATAAGAATTTTTATTATATATAAAAAAAATCTTTTGTTATAATTAAATTATAAATATAATATCTAATAAAACTTGCTTATGCCTAATTATTCTACCGTATGTTAATCCCTTATAGATTGAATTGTAGAGTTAACTCTTTAGGGGTGGTTTGGTGGTGGGAATTAGACTTGGGACCTTAAGGTCTCAAGTTCAATTCCTCCATAGTACTTTTTTTCAGTCATTTGATATCGTCTGTCAGGGTACTTGTCGATCAGGGTACTATGTTGATACCGTCTGTCAGAGTACTTACCGATCAGGGTACCATGAGCATCACGGACGCTTTCGACTTAGACCTGAGCCCCATCCCGTGACACTGTTTCAGGATAGTCGAGGGCCTGGGTCCCGTGATAAATTTCAAAACAAACAAATTCTGGGATATTGATTGACGGTTGGAGTTTTCGAGTTTTAAAAAAAAAAAAAAAAGAATTGTAGAGTTAGTAAATCTTAACGACGATTTAAATAAAAAAATTCAAATTATCTGGCTATTTGTCAAATATTCAATTCTGTAACTTCGAATTTTTATTCTTAAAAAAATAATAATAATTTGTTTTTTTGACAACGATTTGGAAATTAATATAATGACTACTTCTAACTACTTGGACAGAATCACACTATTTTATTTTGATTTATTTAATTTTGTGAAATTCTTTTATCTAAGTTTAATAACTTACTTTCATTGCTTAGGTAGAGCTCAAGTTAGGCTGGAATAATTTTTTAAAGCGATTAAAATGTGAAGAGCTGTAAATTCATACTTAAAATTTGGAAATATTCAAATTTTGTATATAAATGTAATTTATGGACAGTTATGCAGATAAAAAACGTGCCTAAATCTTATTAAAGATAAGAGTAAGAAATTATTTGGTAATTAGTCAATAAAAATACATTGTGTTATGTTTAATCCATTAAATAACAATAATAATATTTGAGTCCCTAAATTATTATATTTTTATCAATAAAAATATAAAAATTTTAATTTATAACAAATAGATCCTCATTCTTATTGAGTAAATAGATTAATATATATATATATATAAATGCGAGAAATCCTAATCTTGGAAACAAGCATTTCACAGTTAGTAAAATTTATAATTTAACTCTTAAATAAAAAAAATTCTGATAATTCAAATTTAAAATAAATATTAAATATTCATCTTATTAAATCTTTACTATTAAACCATACTTTCAAGGGTTAAAGAGACTAAAATACACTTTATTCTTATTAACAAATCTTATGAAGGCGGATGTATTTAGGTAGACACCCGACTTGAAAGGGACATTAGTCAAAAGAAAAAAACTGAGGGACATATTTGTTATAAATTAATAAATTATATTTATTTATAAAAACGTGAAAAAAAATAAGAACTCGAATGTTATCATCCCATATGTTGAATAAAATATTCACCATTTGCTGCAGTTGAACTGGCACACTGACTTTGACTAATAATTTAATCTCCCTCCAACCCACCAAACCAAGAATATTAGAATTTGACATTCTAGCAGAAGATATGAATAACAGTTACTGCTAAAAACACGTTTTTGAAAATAATAAACATGATATTTCTGAAATTTCTCTATTTTACATGCATATTATAAGCGATTTCCTAACAGCCTCTTATGTTGATAATTGTTATACAGTTTGAAATCATAAAGATCAGTGCTTTATCCAATTCCTCGCAGAAAATTAATACATGGGAAAGGACCTTACGTTCTTTTTCCTTTTTCTCTTCTTCTTCCCTACCTTCTTCCCTACCATTTCTTCCATTGATTCAACCAATTCTTCATGTCCTATAGATTTCAGTTATGTTGAAACTTACCCTTGGGACAAGTCTCTGTGCCTAGATCCCGAAGGAAAACACTGCTGTGAATCTCTTCGAAGCGTTATTGGTATGGGACTTGCTATACTTTTGAGAGAAACTTCAATGTTTCAATTACCATCTGAAACAGCTGGATCTTCTTGCTTCTCTGAATTGCAGGGGAAACTGTCAGCTGTTTCGATAAGTCCATCTTCCGTCACCCTTTGCTTTCCTAACTTAACCCAATTTGTCACTAACAAGTCAAGCTGTGGTGGGATCGTTACAACTGAAGATTGGATTGAAAAAGTCGGTCCAACAAGTGAATTAGATTCAGCTTGCAAGAATTTGCCTGGATTTACCGGTTGCAGTTCATGTGTTGATGCTGGCTACAGTGTGAATTCTCATCTGTTAAGTTTTTATCCAAATTCGACAAAATGCTTTTACTTTGCTGTGCTATATGCTTCTGGAATTCTCAATGATCCTAGGGATCCAAATGTAGCTACTTGCATCTTACGCGTGCCTCCTTCTACCCCAACAGAACAAAAATCATCAAAACACAAAAGGGTAATTAGATTGGTAATCGGATTACTTGGAGTTCTTATGGCTGTTTTAGTTGCTTCCGGATTAATCATTATGTACAGAAAATGGGATAAGAAAAGGAAAAGAGACGCCATACATGAAGAATTTGTGAGCAGTTTTCGGACTAGTGTGTTACCAAACTCAGGTGCAAAATGGTTTCGTATATCAGAGCTCCAACAAGCTACAGATGGATTTTCTCAGGAAAATCTAGTAGGCCAAGGTGCATCTGGGATTGTGTACAAAGGAATTCTGTCGGATGGAACTTTAGTTGCTGTGAAACAAATTATCGATTTGGACTCGAAAGGCGACGAAGAATTTACCAATGAAGTCGAAATCATAAGCAAAATCAGACACAGAAATCTTCTTTCTCTTCGAGGCTGTTCTGTTACAAGCAATAACTCGGAGGGCAAAAGAAGATTCCTTGTCTATGATTTCATGCCTAATGGCACCCTAAGCGACCGTTTGTCGAACAATTTGACGACAAAGAAATTAACATGGCCACAGAGAAAGAATATAATCCTGGAAGTCGCTAAAGGCCTCGCTTACTTGCAATACGGGATCAAACCCCCCATTTATCATCGCGACATCAAGGCAAGAAACATACTTTTAGACTCGGAATTGAAAGCAAAAGTTGCGGATTTTGGTTTAGCTAAGCAAAGCTCGGAAGGCGAATCTCATCAAACAACGAGAGTCGCCGGAACATACGGATATTTAGCACCGGAATACGGAATGTATGGCCAGCTAACAGAAAAGACCGACGTTTACAGTTTCGGGATTGTGATTCTAGAGATCATGAGCGGGAGAAAAGTACTGGAAACAACGAATTCAGGGCTTCTTCTGATCGCAGATTGGGCTTGGATGCACGCAAAATCTGGGAACGTGCATGAAATTTTCGAGGAGCCGATAAGGGAAGAAGGTCCGAAAGGAATCATGGAAAGATTTGCGCTTGTGGGAATTTTATGCGCTCACGTGATGGTTACGTTCCGACCCACCATCGCTGAGGCTCTGAAAATGCTGGAAGGTGACATTGACATACCCAAATTGCAGGATCGGCCATTGCCGCTCAGCCATGAATCGTTTCGATCTTCTTCGACGTGGCATAGTTTTACGGCAAGTGGAAACATCAGTCATTAGTTCAAGTGTGATCAGCAGCAGAATGTCGATTGTTTAATTAAAGTGATTGTTCGATCAAATACGAGAAATTCAAAAGAATTTTAACATAATTTTTTTTAAATAATGCTAATTATAAATTATCACCTGCCAATTAATTAAATATTAGTTGTCAGAACATATATATTATTAATTATATAATTTTATATTTTATTAATTAATAAAATTGTGTAACATTAATGTATAGGCGAGAGTTTGTATAAAAAACTTATATGCTCAATTTATTAAGATTAATAACTTATTTAAGTCATGATTCTCGATAACTTAACTTTAATATTTTTTAATTAAAAAGTTTTAGATAGAGTATGCGTGTTGTGTCAAATATCTTTAAAATTTTTAAACTTATCAATCATATTTAATAATATAATAAGAATAAAAACTTATGACAGACGAGTCATAACATATTATTATTAAATAATTTCATCCAAATACTCAAATTTTAATCAACTTGATGTGTAACACTCCCAATATTTGACCCTTGAAAGAGGATAATTTTTGCAACCCTACTGCATTAGGGATTTGATTTTCAAAGCTATTACCGTATGTAATCGCTAAAAACAATATCAAATTTGCTGGTTATAAGTAAATATCAAATTCTTCAAGTTTCAACTTTTATTATTAATTTTTTTTTTAAAATACTTTATAATAATTTATGTTTTATTGAGTGTTCGTTTAGCACAATTTTTTTAGTATTTCTTAATTTATTTTTGTTAAAAATTTTATCATATCACACCCGTGATTGTACTACAAAGGCATAATTGTAACTTCACTTCATCTCTTGTTTATACTTTCGCATCCATCTTGCATAACGTTAGTTTGTTTGCATATGTTTGGGTAT
>JAVXUL010000003.1:1269203-1281677 GCA_035590515.1 Trichilia minutiflora | reverse complement strand
AATGCTTTACAGGCCTACAGGGGGTATTCTGTGTGTTTGAGTGCACCCTGAAGGTCTGTGGCGTCTGTCACAGGTAGGCCCTACGGTTTGGGGTGTGACAGATAATGCAAAAGCATTCATTGTTCCTAGACATAGTTGCACGGATTCAATATTTACAATCATTATCTTTGCATTTTGCCTCAAATTAATTCGTAGATGATTAATAAACCTTTAACTCATAGTGATTTCTTAATGCTATTAAAGCTAATTTGTCATGAAGTTTTTGCTTTGTACTGAAAATCTAGCCAACACACATGTTATCCAATCTTGCACTCGTGAAGTTTCATTTGACATGGTTATAGTTGATAGAATGGGAGACAAAGACCTTATATACTGACTTAACGATAATGGTTGAGTTATTCAACTACCTTTATAAACATGACTTCTATCGATATTTTCTGTTCCATTTCGATCTCTACGAGTAAAATCATTGCCATCAATATTTGTCTTAAAAACTTGGTATTCATTCTATTGCCTTTGTTGTTGATGATAATACTTAACAAATTAGGATTTTTCATTTTGTATAGACAGGTGATAATTTTATAGAACCATTATATTATTTAAATCTAATTGACTTCTGTATTTGATTTTTGTTAGTATTGCATGAATCGTATCTGTCAATATATTACTTTTACTAAAGAACCTAAATAGAAGAACAGAAATTTCATACACTGCATCATCAAAGTATTCCATGATGACAAATAGTGGACAATAGCTCGTCATACTTGCAATGTAAGTTGGATTATTAACATTAATAAAAGTTTCAAAGTTGAATTTACCATTAATATCTGTTGTAATTTGAGATGTTACTACTGATTGTATATTCTTCATAAATATTGTTTTTGTCATAATTCTGTATTCAACAAGATTAATCTCATATCTCTCATATAATATTTGAAGAAATTGTTTATAATTGATATTCTTATCTACACAATAGAACATTATTGACTCACCATTGTTTATTATGGGTTCCCTTTAACTTTTGTATCGAATAATAATTGTTAGTAATCCGATTATATCTGTAATCAAATACATAACAAAGTAAGTTAAATAATTTTTCAAAAAGAATAACATTAACAAAATAAAAAATTATGAATATTGAGTATGGAGTAATATAAATTAATATTGTTTATTATATTAAATAATAACAATTAATTTATCAAATAAAAATTAATTAATTCAATTAAATATTGTTATGTTTATTAATTATTGTTTTGGAATTATTGTATTTATTATTAAATTTTTATAAAAAATTATTTCATAATAATAAATTTTTTACGTTCAATTGTGAGAACTAATCTCAGAAAGTAAAATAAAAAATAAAATTTTTTTATTGATAAAAAATGTAATTTAAACAATCAATTTTTATAATAATATTAAAATTAGTATAATAAAAACTAAAATAAAAATAATATAAAAACATTATTATAATACAAATTTTTTCATCAATTTTTTATATTAATACAAATTTTATTATAATGTACTTGTATAAGATTTTTAACATAACCATGATCATTCTTTTTCAATATACAATATTAATCATAATTTTATAATATTAAATTCATATATACAATATTAATCACAGTTTTACTTTTAAAATACAAGTTATTAATAAAATAAATAATATATAGAGTATTATTTCAAACTTATCTTAAAAGTGAAGGCTTTAAAAACGTCGAAAATGTTGTTGACGGTGGGAGTTTAAAAATCAGTAATTGTAAAAAGGAGGTGAAAGAAAATGGGGGTGAAAAATTGAAAAAAATTAGGATTTGAATTAAGATACAGTAAAATAGAGTATAATTTAAAAAAATATAATTTTTTAATAAGAGTATTTTTATTTTAAAATAATAATATGAATTATTTTTTAATAAAATTTTATTATACAATTTTTTTTGAATTTATATCATAAATACTGAATATTTTTTGTTAAACCCCCAAAAAATATTCACGCATGGTATATTTGTAAACCCAAATTTTGGAATAAAGACAATTCACGCCGTCGCCCAAGCGGATTCGATCACCACCAGGCCGTCGTCGCTGCTCACAATAGCACGCAGCCGCCACCACTACTAGGTTGTCGTACACCCGAACTGGTAAATCCCTCGTAAAGCAGGTAAGGTTTGATGTGTGTGTCATTATCGGCGAATTTGTCTTGATTTTTGTGCCGTTATTATGGCAATTCAAATAGAGTATCTCTAATTTTCTTCAATCTCATTGCCCTTTTTACTTTTTCATGCAAGCTCCAAACAAGTTTTTAAATACTGCTCATTGTTTTTTTTTTTTGTTTTTTTAAAAAAATTTTTTACATAAGGTTTTTGAAGCTAAAAATGAAGAAACCCAGTGATATAATTGCTAGTTCAAGCAAAATCAAGCTTGAGGAGTTCGAAGGGGAAGAAGACCGCGAAACCACTTCTGCTTCTTCAGAGGAGGTAAAAAGATTTAAAAATACTCAGAATTTTTTTTTTTAATCATATGTTCAATTTAAATAATGACGCTACATTGAAGTTGGTAACAGGAGGAAGAGGTAGAGCGTGAATTGGCAAATGTTACAATTGAGGACCTGCAAAAGTCACGCTCTGATGGTTCACATTTTGTTTATCGCAAGAACAATCAAGAAAAGAAAGCTGGGAGAGCAAACAAGAATAGGTTTTATTTTTATTTTTATCTGTTATTCTTTAAAAAGAAAATCGAGGTGATTGTTTCTGTTTTCATATATTGAAGCTAAGGTCGGTTTGATATAACTTCTTTCGGTAGATCTTGTTCTAGGATGGCTTTTATAAACACAGCCGTTTGATAGTATGGTTATCAGGCACATCTTTCAGCAAAATTTGTTGTAATTATCTAGACAAGTTTATTAAGGTTACGCTAGGAGAGAGAGGAAGTAAAGTTTTGAGAATAAAATTAGATCTATACTCTATAGACTTGACCTTTTGAAAAAGCTCCAAATTTGAGCTTTGAATATATATAATAAAATAGTTTTAAATTCTTTCAAAGCTTTTTTCCTTTACAATAAAATAACACAAGAAAATCTGAAAAAAGCAATTATCTTTTAGCTATAGCGGAAGTCATACTGAACAAGCACTTAATTGTGGTTATGGTTTTATGTGTGCGAAGGCCAATGGAGGTTAGTACAAAGAAGCCGGTGAGTCGATTTCGAGAGGTTGTGCAAGCTCCTAAAAAGGTGAGGTTAATATTCATATTGGGCTGTTATATAATATAAAAATTACATATGTTTTGGTGAGTTTAGAATGGAATTATTTTTATTTTGCCCTTTTTTTTTAAAAGTTATATAATTTAAAGTTTGTCAGCACTAAATAATAGGAGCTTTTTTCTTGATGAACTATGCTTAAGCCCTAAACTACAACTTGTTGAATGATTCCAGGTTTTTATTTCTTGTTATAAATGAATTGTTAATGGAAACTATCAAAACAGCTTTACTAAAGTGTTTAGGGGAGTCCCTTCAGGTCAAAACCATCCTTCAAGGCTTTTGCCTTTTAGTTCGTTTATGCAGCTCTGGTAATACAGATTGTTTCCTAAACGCTTTGAGCCTGATTTCTCTCTTTCGTCTGTGTTCGAGTAGGCTTATTTGGGTCTAAACCAAGAAGGTGTTTAGGTGGCCAGGGCTGCACAAATTGGTGGTCTGTATTGCAATCGTGATAATGGGTATTGGGGCATCTCTAGGATATTGGGTATTATGAGAGGATCTCCTTATTATGGAAGGATCCCATTACTGTAGAATATGTACTAACCTCTCATTCTGGGCCATTGGATGAGATTGCACTTGTTATAATCTTGGCAGCCACCGCTATAAACAAGTGATGCCTATAGTATAAGTTATTCCAAACTTAGGGGATAAAATGGTGAGATCTAGGTGGGTGTCTTGCCATTTATCCATCCTATTTTGGTCCAAAAACATGGGATAAGATGACAAATAATATAATCTTAACCAACCCTAATCCTATGTATCAAATATATCCTTGGTGTGTCAACATTAGCAATCAAGGGCATGTTTGGCCCATGGGATTAGTGTTGAGATTGGACTAAAAGGATTGTTTGATCCCATTTTTGGAACGAAAAAGGCATATGACAAATGGGGTAGGACTCACTAGGGTCCTATCATTTTATCCCCTAATTATGTTACAAACTTATCACATGGCCAAATTATTCAATAGTCAATCTTCAGATAGTCATGATCTGGTGTGCACAAACAATTTTTGTGGTTTCATTTGTTGTTTTGGGATTTGTTATGTGATTGTTTGTGCATAATTATTTTTTATCGACTCCTGCTGAAAAGAAAAATTTGAAGTAGGTCATATATATCTGTCTCTATGTGCGTGTGAAAAGAAAAATTGATTGGACGGGCGATGTTATCCAGGTGGTACGTGACCCACGTTTTGAATCGCTATGCGGAAAACTTGATATTGAGGGGTATGTATCTCCCCTGTCTTTGACTCTTTGTATCAGCTGCAGTCATATTGATTTTACGTTTTTTTTCTTTTATTGTTACTGCAATTCATGTTTTACTTTGCTGATATTAGTCTATAATGCTACATGCCATGTTTAGTTGATAATCTAAAAATTCTAACAAACTACTTCTATGGGTCATTGCAAGCAAGGAAGAAAAATGAAAATATAAATTGAACTTGAGAAAGGAAAACCTCTTTGCCATTGTTGTTTTTCTTAATAATATTGAAATTTGTCCTACTTGTAAATTATGTTGCATATTTATTACTTATCCTAAATTCTTATATATTTGTTATTGCTCGTCCCTGCATGTTTTTCCTTAAACAATAAGATAATTTCTCTTGTATAAATCTATATTATTTTTCCTTTGATGTATTTTGCCAGTATAAACTACACATTTAATTTAATCTTGAAGGTTTAGGAAGAGATACGATTTTCTTTTTGAAAATAACCTTCCTGCAGAGAAAGAGGTATCTTCTTAGAATCATTAAATTTTTTTGTGTTGTCTCCTGCTAATTACACAAAAAAATTTCTCTTGCTAATTACATTCTGGATGTAGTAGGAGCTGAAGAAGCAATTAAAGAAAGCCAATGACCCAAATGTTATTGACGAATTGAAGAAGCGCATATCTTGGATCGTAAGTGCATATCTTATTGGCAAGAAATTGGGAGTCTGAATTGGATCCATATTGGATCATGTTATATATTCTCTCAAACCTTAGTATGCAACTTAACATGCATATTATGTATATAATATTTCCTCCTTTTTATCTTATGTTTTTATCAGGATAAACAATTAAAGCTTGAATCAGCAAAGACTACTGACGCTGCAATACTGGCCGAGCACAAGAAGAAAGAGAGAGAAGCAACCAAGCACGGGAAACGGCCCTTTTATCTTAAAAAATGTAACGTTATTATCCTCCTGTGTTTTCCCATCCCTTTCTCTCCTCTTTTAGCAGAACTTTTATGTTCTATATGGTTAACTACTTTATGGTTGATTTATAAAATTCACTTTTTTAGTGTATTTGTTTTTGTGGCTGTCTTATAGTTTCACAAATTGTGCCTAAATAAATGAACAGTCAAATATTTGTAAGGTATATGAAAGCTAATTCTGATCTTTTTGCAGCTGAAATCCGGAAGCAAAGCCTCGTTGAGAAATACAAGAAGCTCAAGGTGTTTATTTAACTTTCCTTATGTCAGGAATTCCTATCAAATGTGATTACTGTTCTGGTAAAAATGAGTTTTTTTGCTTAACTAATAAATTTCTTGATATGATCAGGCAGCTGGCGAGCTCGAATCTTTCATTGAGAAACGAAGAAGGAAGAATGCTGCTAAGGATCACAAATACATGCCATATCGTCGACCCAATACTGAGTAATAGAACTAAAACATCGTTTTGCAAATTTTTTTATTATTTGTTTTTGGCAAGTGATAAAAGAAGGAAAAAAGTGGCTTGAAAATCTCTAGTACTGGGCGTACTACATTCATTATTGTCTCCTTTTTTATAATCATTTTCTATTTGATTTTTATTGTGGATCGGTAGAAGGATATATATTTGATAAAACTTAAAATATCAAATTTATTGACCAATTAAATAGTAACTTTCTTTCACCATATTAATCGCATGATCTATAATTTAAACTTTCTAAAAGCAAAATTAAAATTTTTTTATATAGAACAAACAGTAAAACAGCGTTAGGTAAAAAAGGAAAAAAAAAAATAATTTGTTTAAAAATTCTGTTTATTCTGAGTGTAGAATGCGGATACGGGTTGCAGAAATGCGGATATCCGATCTGGATAAAAATTCTGATTTTACATAATCTTGCCAGTTGCCATCAAAAATCCTTCATGAAAGTATAACTTACAATAGATTAGAATATTAAACCGTTTGATTTATGGTTTTATAATTTAAAATTGATTCAATTTAAAATATAAAACGAGAATAATAATTTAAATAATATAAATTAATTTTAATAATTTGAATTAAATTAATTTGAAAGTAAGTACCCTTATATGTTATGTTAGACAGTGTTGGTTTTCCAATGAAATAAGCATTATAATGTTATGTTATAATGCTTTTGTCTCATGTAAATATATTTTGAAACACTTAACTTTGTGAGAATAAAAACAGTGAAAATATATTTAAAATAGAAGTTATATATAAAAATTGTGTATCTTGGAATAATAAAAAGTTTCAATCACAATCAGAAAGAATTTCTTATTTCTCTCTAGTTAGTTTCAGTATATTATTAATAGTTAATACTTGCCTTCCTGTTTCTGAACTAACCTCATCAAGACCAAGAAGCTGAATAATGCTAACTATACGTGTACGGAGAAGAAGAAACTGAATTGGAATTTCGAGCATTTCTATTGATTCGATTATTTAAAATTCTTAAAGTCCAGCCAGCGTAGTCCACGAGGCCACCAACCCATAAATAAAGATATAATGATTTCTTTAATCTATCAATGGCATTGGGTTTCTTATTTCTTTAATCTATCAATGGCATTGGGTTTCTTATAAACGTTTATTGTCTTTTCTATTAATAATCTAATTATGACGGTAAGACCATTTTCATTTTATACCTTAAGTTCAGCATTTCTAGAATATTCAGGTTCTTTTCTTCTTCTTAACTTTACCTGTTGAGTTTATTTATGTAACAGGACTCACACGATCAAATACTGATCAACAAAAGGTAAAATTCACATTCTTTGGAGACTGGGGGTGAAATGGCCGCACAAAAGTGAATTCTAGCATTCAAAAGTTATTTTTAGGTATTTGATATTTTTTTAAAATTATTTTTTACAATATCAGTATTATAAAGTAAATTTTGAACAGTAAAAGAGAGAGAGTACTTTCTAAAATTTTATTTTAAAAAATAATTTTATCATAAATATATCTCTATATAAACAATAAAAAATTTAAATTAGTCTTAAATAAATTAATAAATTCCATTTCTAATTAAAAGTAATATTATTAAAATTTAAATAAAATTGAATAAATGATAAATACGATATGATATGAAAAAATTATATAAAACATATTATTTTGATTGTGCTTGATGTAAAAAATGATTGGATTAAATTACATATATAGTTTTATTATTAAAATTATATATATTAAATTAATCTAATTTAGATAAAATAAAATAAATATCTAAATAATCGTTCAAGTTTAATTATTACTCATTTAAATAATTTTGATGTAATAACTTTTTTTGTAAAAATAATTTAATTTATATTAATATCTGTTTTGATTATCTTTTCCATTATTATAATATTTTAATAACATAATTTACTAAATGCATATAATTTATTTTTAAAATTTATAATACTTTATACCTCACACTTAAATTTATTTTTTTATAACCGATTTTATTAAAGCACAATAAGAATAAAACTTTTTAAAAGCTTATAATTTTTTTTTTTAATTACCTTTGTTATCCACAAATCAAAGTGGCTTCCCAATTTCAGGATTTCAGCCTCGGTGGAATCTCATCCTCTGTCACTTGGTCCGGAGGAGAGCTGCCGGTATCATTGGCTCATGAACGCAATTTTTTTTGACTGGAGGTGGTAAACGGATTGGAGTCATTCAATTTGACCTGTAGAAATAAATTTTTTAGAAATTAATATATGTCAGATCGATTCAGATTTTACAAAAAAAATAAAGGTTGGATATAGTCTATGAAATACAATTTAAATAAATTATGCCATGTGGGCTCGCAAGTTGTAGTTGTACCATATCAAATTGGCGGATTAAATATTATTTTAATAATAATATATTAGTATTATTTTAATAATATATTTATATTATTTACATATCAGATCAAATTTAATACGGTTTATCATATACTTGTTTTGTGTCTAAATTTGATTGATAGGCTTAATCTATCGGTTTAATACGATCCTTTTAAAGGATCAAATTATGTCAAAGTTTGATTTAAATGACTTATGCTATGTCGGACTCATAAATTATATCATATTAAATTTGTGAATTAAATATTATTTTAATAATAATAATATATTATTATTATTATTTTAATAATATATTTATATTATTTACATATCATATCAAATATGATCTATCATAAACTCGTGTTGTACTTAAATTTGATCGATAAGTTTAATTTATCGATTTAATATGATTTTTTTAATAAATTAAATTATATCAAAATTTTATTATTTACAAATTGAATTCGTATCAAATCGGATTGATTAGACCCATTTACCACCTTTAGCCTTGGGCAAATTTTGATTAGACGAAATCGTGGTTATAAGGCTCTTTTTGTTAATTGCATTAGTCCTTGGAATAACTTGATTCGAACATTCTACAATCAAATTAGATTCATTGTAGGAGTAATTTTTATTCATATAAATATTTTACAGTAAAACAAGTGGTCAGGATATTAAATTCTTTTATGTTAACATTAAAATAAGAGTGCATTTATATTCGTATTTATAATGAGAAAGTAAAAGGATAAAGTTGAATAAAATATCGATATGTAAGATTTGCATTCCGTTATAATCCTTAACAAAATTAAGAAAAATTATTTAAAAATTCTATCCTGAACCTCCGTAAAAAGCCATATTTAATAAAAGCAGTAGGTACAATTTAAATAATATTAATGTAAAATTGTTTAAAAGTAATTATTTTTTGTTGTTTAAAAGAAAAGGCAGAAGTTTCTGTGATTCATAAAAAATATCCTATCGCCTGCCCCTCATATATTGTTGTGAATTATTAACAACAATATATCTTCTGTGTATAAAAATGAATAATGGAATGTACATTTTATAATTTCCTAATTCTTTCAGTGGATTAAAATTTTTTTTTTTGTATTTTCATCGTCCGATTGGCTTCCTTTTAACGTAATAACTTTTGTATTATATATATATATATATATATATATATATATATACACGTAATTATTTATGTTTGACTGCTTAATTATTTGAGTTTAAATCTCGGACGGGCATATGAAGATAATTTAAAAAAAAAAAAATTGATATGACAATATAGAACATAAAATTTTTAATTTAATATTAAAAAATATTTGCCTATTAAAAATATATTTTTGTAACATGAAACATCAAACACAACATTAATATAGACACCCCGAATTCTAACATTAATTTTTTTTTAAAGAAAATATATATAGATTAATTTTTTTGTGTCGATTGATTATAAGTTTATAAAACTAAATTTTTTTTTTCAAAATTTTAAAATAATGTGAATTTTCAAAATTTTCAAAATTATTTAAACCCTTGACATGAAATTCAACCGTAGGAATTTAAATAGTGGGAATGTCTTTATTATTGTTTTACATACTCTCACTTAAAATTCTTTCCTTTTTTAATTAAAAATTAATACTATATATAAAAATTAATATTCTATTCAAGTTAATGAAATAGGCTTTGGTATTATGTTACATATATTTTTTTTAATCTTAATTTTAAAAATTTGAAAATTTTTATGAAATATATTCATAAAAATGTCCCTATCTAATTAATTTATTTATATCTTTACCCAATTAAAAACTTAACATTTTTCTTTTTCTTTTTAAAATATACTTATTTTTATCAAAAAAATTACCCAACTTATAAAATTTAATATAATAAAATAATATAATCATTATTTCATTACATAAGCCTTTACAATAAGTATTTGTACCTCAATAATAAAGTCAGAATAACTGTGTATGAACATCAAGAAACAGAGTGCAGTTTCCTTTCCTTTTCTAGGTTCTTTTCACAAAGTTTCCATAGCCACCTGGCCCATTGCAACTAACACAAAGACCCGTAGTACGCACGATCGACCTTGAAAATCCAAAATTCACACACGAAAATGGCTCTATAAAATCCTACCTCTTTGAGTTGCATTTGCACGAACCAAATTATTAACTCTTCTTTTCTTTCATTTTGACACAAGCAAATTTCTCGGAAAATGGCTCTGCTTGATAATGAAAAACGTGTTCTAACCTTTCTTGTATTGGGATTTCTTGTGTTAGCAATTCCAAGAAATGTGGAGTGTCAAACCTCGCCGCCGACATCGTGACTCCGGAATTCTTTGACGGGTTAAAGAATCAAGAGCCAACAAGTTGTGAAGGGAAAATTTTCTATACGAGAGAAGCATTTGTTAATGCTCTCAATTTATATTCTGAATTCGGTAGAGATGATTCTGATGAAAATTCTAAGAGCGAGGTTGCAGCATTTTTTGCCAACGTCGCTCACGAAACTACGAGTAAGGATTCTTTAATTTCCTTCTTTTGGATATTTCATAATAAAATTGGATACTTTTGTAATTCCAAGAAATGTTACTTGCAGACTTTTGCTACATTGAAGAGATTAAGAAAACAGATCCTTACTGTAGGCCAATCCCCCCACAGTATCCCTGTGCCCCGGGTAAATTTTACTATGGCCTCGGACCGATTCAACTCACGGGAAACAGTAATTATATAGATGCAGGAAATGCCATCGGGTTCGATGGATTAAACTCTCCGGAAATGGTGGCCAGGGATCCTGTCATATCCTTCAAGACTGCCTTGTGGTTTTGGATGAGCTCTGTGCAACCTGTTGTAAACCAAGGTTTTGGTGTAACAATTCAGAGAATTAATGGTCCTAGGGAATGAAATGGCCAAAATCGTGATCAAGTTGAGAGTCGTGTAAAATTATACACCGACTTTTGCAGCAAATTTGGAGTTACTCCTGGCCCAAATCTGTATTGCTGATTTTATTATTAATTTTTATTCATTACTTTCCTAGCATGCTGAAATAATAATGTATGTGTTTTTAGTTAAGCACAACTTTGTTTGGTTACTTGGATGGAATTTTATGTTCCTGTAGTGAAATAAACAAAAAAAAAAGTATCTATAATGTTGAAATATATATGAGAGTGTTTGACTTTTTTGTGATTTTTTAAAAAATATAAACTATAGATTAATTATTAATATAATAAAATTAAAATCATAAATACACACACACACACACACACACACACACATATATATATATATATATATATATATATATTAACTATACAAAAAAAAAAAATATAGATAAACAACAGTGCTTGGATAAATCTAAAGGCTGAGTTTGCTCAAATCCTTATTTACATAAATAAAGCTGCAAGGATAGCTTTGGTAAAAGCATACATATTTTTTTGCATAACTTACAAAATTTGATGTAAAAAAATATAATATAATTTAATTTAAACTTATTAAGCTATCTTATGAATTAAAAAAATATTTATTTTTATATAATATAAGTAGATAAAATTTGAAATTTTACTATATAAATGTTAGAATTTTACAATTCCCATATTCGCCAAGATCTCACATATACGAATATAGAATACAATTATGAGTTAGAATGTGTACCTCTTTTGGCCATTCGACGCAGCGTTTCGATGCAACTTGCAGCGTTCTAAAGGTTAGGTTTTTCTTTCTATTCTCTAACTTTATGGCAGCCTACTCAATGAAAAGGAAGCAGGTTAGGGTTTTTGAAACCCATACTTTCCTTTATATAAAGCTAGAAAGGGGACCTAGCCTAACCCTGATTGGTCTTTATTGGACCTCCCCATCAAAGGCTTCAACATGACCCATGGCCTACACTGACTGTCAAAACTAGCCCGTTATAGATATTAAGCCCAATTTTCTTTAGATCGCATAATTGGGTCCACTTTACTCAATGACTATGACATTAGCCTGTTTTTAATAAAATCACAACAACGATTTAATGCAAGCCCATAAAATCCAACATTCTTCCACTTGGGCTACATTAATCGATTTTAAAACAAAATTTTATTTATACGAAAATGACTCTCGGGTTAATTAACAAGAAAGCATTTTATGTGGTCATATTTTAAAATAATAGTCATGAGTTAAACGTCTCAAACAATCCGGTCCAATCTAATCTTTAATATTGGACTATAGCGATTAATGCATCTTTATTGACGCATAATCAATCCAAATCACAAATA
>JAVXUL010000003.1:1237866-1257802 GCA_035590515.1 Trichilia minutiflora | reverse complement strand
TTCTACATCTAATATTTTATAAATATTAAATTAAATGGATTATATCTACTTTTTAAATTACTTAATTTTTTTAAAAATTTTTAAACCTTTTATTATTTTTATTATATTATAACATTCTAATTTTTTTTTTACTACATTATATTTTTCTTAATAAGTTAATA
Source organism: Trichilia minutiflora (assembly GCA_035590515.1). Taxonomy (NCBI): domain Eukaryota; kingdom Viridiplantae; phylum Streptophyta; class Magnoliopsida; order Sapindales; family Meliaceae; genus Trichilia; species Trichilia minutiflora. Next base: position 1,257,641 of record JAVXUL010000003.1, on the reverse strand, counting down.
TTTCAATTTATTAATTGTCTTTTATATTTTATTAATTTTTTAATATTTAAATGGAAGTGTAATTAAATGGAAGTGTAATTTTTTAATATTTTCGGAATTTAAAAATTAAATTTAAATTTTTTTTTATTAAGGTCCACGTGGCGCCCTCTGCGTGCGCCATGGAGAGTGCTGTTTGTCTTCTTCCTGCACGGTTTTTACCAGATAATTTCTAATTTCTACATTTTGCAGCAAAAAAATCCTTTCTTCAACCAGATAAAAATAACAAAAACATAAATATTACATACCTTGACTAAGAATGTAATAGCTCTGGTAATTTGTGGTCTTGATTTTTTTGGGAGGGTTTGGCCGCCGGCAGTGGAATTTTTGGATGAGGGAAATGAAGTAAAGAATTTTGGGGTTAGGGTTAAAATGATAATAAGGGTAATTTCATCATTTCATGTTTGAATTCAGGGGTAATTTTGTCATCAAACAGTAAATCGGGTTATTTTTGATTAAAAATTATTACTGTGGACATTTTTGAATTTTGATTATGAACCGTGAGTATTTTTGGTTAATTCCCATTTATTTGTAATAAATGAGAATTGTCTTAATTTCTTAAAAAATAAAGTATGGGACCAAGATGTTATTGTCCCATTTTGGGAAATATGAATTACTGACTTCATTGACTCGTACAACTACGGTAACTGGTAAGTCGTATATCGAGCCCGTGCTCGAGAGGTGGTGACGACGATGGAAGAGCTGCCTGAGTGTCCTGTGTGTCTACAGTCCTACGATGGCGCATGCACAATTCCCCGCGTCCTCACCTGCGGCCACACGGCATGCGAGACCTGCCTTTCGAACCTCCCGCTAAAATTCCCACAAACCGTTCGCTGTCCCGCATGTACTGTACTCGTCAAGTATCCTCCGCAAGGTCCCACGTTTCTGCCCAAAAACATCGACCTCCTCCGCCTCGTCAACCCCAGCTTCCCCAAAACTCACAATAATCCGGATCATTCCCGCCTTGTCCCAGAATTTGATTTCATTCCTCGTTCTTGGTCTGATGAGTTATATTCGTTTTGGAAGCAGTATATTCTCTCAGACGACGCCGTTCTGGTTGAAGAAAATTTTGAAGAAGAAAGTGGCTTTCGTGTTGGTTGTTTAAAGGAAAGGGAAAGTCAAATGGTGAGTCTTGTTAACGTTGGTTCTTTGGTTTCAGCTGATGATGATGGTTCTGTATTTAAGTATAGTTATTTTGCGAGAGTTATGAATTGTTTGAGTGGAATGAGAGAGGAAGAGAGAGATGAATTGGTTTTGATTTTGAAAACCGTTTCAAAACGGATTAAAGTTTGTAGGGTTTTGGGCTTATGGGGTGATACGAAAGATGGATTTTTGTTTTTAGTGTGTGAGAGATTGAATCAGATAAAAAACTTGGATTTTTTGACGGATGGAGATGGTTTGAGTGAAAATGGATTGTCTAATTTTGCAATGATGGGTATGGAAATATGTGAAGCGTTGATTGGCTTGAATAAACAAGGATTGATTACTGGTTGTTTAGGTTTTACTTGCTTTAGTTTTGATAATTTTGGGCATTTATATGTTGATTTGAATGGTGTTTTGGCAATGGGAAGGAGGGTTGCTAAAAGTGCTGCTAAAGTTGGTTCTGTCGGAGGAAGGTTTTGTAACAAAGAAGTGGAAGTTATCTTGAGTGATTTGTTGGCAAGCAATGTGTTTTTGAGTCCAGAAGTGTTGTATGATTTGTTGAAGAAACGGAGAGTCCAGACAGAATGCGGGGTGTTGTCAGTTGGGTATGGCTCAGATGTTTGGTCATTAGCGTGTATTTTGCTTTCACTTCTTTTTGGGAAAGAATTTACCGATGAACTGATTGTTTATATAAACTGTATTAGCACAAAAGCCTTTGAAGATAATAGTTTAGATTATTTGGGAATCTACAAGGCTTGGATAGAGAAAGTAACTTATTTGTTGGACAATAAATTTGGTTCAGATTTTGTGTCTTTGCAGCATATGTTTACTCAATGTTTGAATTTTGATTCATTGAGTCGTCCGCTTTTGACTAACATTTGGAAGTGCATTAGAGAGCTGATTGTTAAACCTGAATTTGATAAAATGACCAGAATGGATGAGCCGATTAGTTTGGAGAATAAAGGTCATTGTTTGGTTCTTGGAGAGCTGTTTTGTTTGCCCAAGGGAAGATTAGAAGCTGCAGAGAAAGATTGCGCTTTGGCAGCTGAAAACAGTGATGGAGCTGATATTGATGAAGAGGTAGGGGTTGTCGAAGATTTAGTCAAGGGTCTTTCAAATGGAAATATCAAGTTTAAGGAGATGCAGGGACATCGTGATTGTGTCACTGGATTAGCCATTGGAGGTACAGATTTCAAAAAATGGCCATAAGACGATGCTATCTCAATTGACATTCTTCCTGTGTTACATAATGTTCTATTGTGTTGTAACTTGTTTTAACTGTACTTAGATTGCTGAACCTGAGAATAGTGATATATTTGGGGATAGTTGTCTTTCATTTTGGGGATATTCTAGCTGGTTCCTATTATGTGGACACAAAATTGTGGTGTATATTTGCATTTCCATTATGACAACAAAAATGTAGGGTATCTTTCCAACATCAGATGATCCTATTTTTGGGAATCTGGCAAGCCTGGGCTTGTGAATCTAAGGTCCATCTCCTTCTTGGTTATATCTGTATTCATAACATTTGAAACAGTTGCTAAAGTCAGCTGTAAGCTTGATTATTATTAATTGTCAATAGCACTAGTACCAATATGTTAATGATGTGCAGTAGAAATATGTATGTGCTTTGCTAATGCTCAAATCGGCAGAGCATGATCCCTTCCATATGTTTAGTTTTTCTTATAATTTACCCACTTCTTTGAAGGGTAATTTGTTGTTTATTTCTCCTATTTCATTCTGGCTCATATCAAATTGGCAGAGCACAAATTCTTGATGTTCAAGTTGCCAAACTATTTGCTTCAGCTCAATGAATAACTTTTTTCTTGTGCAGGGGGGTTCCTGTTTAGCTCTTCATTTGATAAATTAATCCATGTGTGGTCATTGCAGGTACTCTCTTTGAGATCAACAATTATTCCAGTATCTTTTGTCCTCTGATTGATGTCAAACCATATTCATTGTTTGTAAATTTTTGGTACAAGTACCCATGCTTTTTGTGATTAATTGTCTAAGAGATGGAAATGCTTTAATGCAAGAAGTTCCAACAGACATTATTTATTAGATAAATTCTTTGGAAGGTTCATGTTTGTACAGTTACTGTAAGAACTCTTGGTATGGAAATTAATCACAAAAAGTCTTGAGTATCATTTTCCTTTTAATAAATAGAACATTTTGGATATGGCCCAAATGTTTGTAAGAGTGTTTAAGAATCAACGAGGTCTTGAGTTTTTTTCTATGAACATAAGAGGATTTGAGTTTAGTTCTTAATAATAGTTGGAAGGTGTTTATTTACTCCTAAAGAGGAACCAAATTAGTGTGTTTTTGTTATTGCTCTGGGTCTGAATGGTACTTTCACAGTGCCTATATTGATACATGCAAATTATATTTCAGAATGGTTCTAAGAAGTTTGCTCCTGTAGTAACATAATTATTCACATTTCCAGTTGGTGTGAAATTTAGATCCTCCACAGTTTTTGCATTTCTGCTCATTTGCAATTTTGTTGACATTGTTATGATTGGATTGTTGGCTTATTTCCTCTTACACATTTACAGTGAGCATCTTCTGTGTGTTTTCTCGCAGGATTTTTCTCATGTGCATACATTTAAAGGTCATGAGCATAAGGTCACGGCTTTGGTCTATGTGGATGCAGAACAGCCGTTATGCATAAGTGGTGATGGTGGAGGTGGCATTTTTGTATGGAGCATTAGTGTCTCTCTTGGGCAAGAACCATTGAACAAATGGAATGAGGCAAAGGATTGGCGTTATAGTGGTATTCATGCCTTGACTGTTTCAGGAAGATATCTCTATACAGGCAGTGGAGATAAGACAATTAAAGCATGGTCACTGCCAGTAAGTAATTTATGCATCAGATGATCTCCGCCATCTACATTTTCATCATTTCAAACATTTTACATAATCCGTATTTTATTGTCTTTTCCAGGATGGACTGTTGTTATGCTCTCTGAGTGGTCATAAATCAGTAGTTTCCACACTAACAGTATGCAATGGGGTTCTTTATAGTGGGAGTTGGGACGGAACCATCCGATTGTGGAGTCTAAATGACCATTCTTTGTTGACTGTATTGGGGGAAGACAGAGTGGGAGCCATATCCTCTGTCTTGTCTCTTACAGCAGGCCAGCACACTCTTGTCGCATCTCATGAAAATGGATCCATAAAGGTTTATATTCCTTGAAACTTACTTGAGCCAAGATTCCTGTTTTAGTTATATTTATACGGTTTATGAATTTTCAAGATATTACGGAGTAATTATAAGATGAAAAAGATGCAAATCTAGCCATTGTTGGCATCATAAATTTCTATTTCGTGAGCTTGTGGAAAGACTGATTCAAATGCCAAATAATAGACATCGATCTTGCATGTGCTGTGATTAAAAAGGTCATGATTGAAAGACGGATTAACTTGTGTAGAATGAGAATAATTTCTTTGATTATTGCTTCCTTCAGGTCTGGAGGAATGACGTGTTTATGAAATCCATGCAAACTCATAAGGGTTCCATTTTCTCTATTTGCATGGAGGGAAAATGGCTCTTTACAGGAGGTTGGGACAAAACTGTTAATGTGCAGGTATAGAATTATGAAAAGTTGGATTTTTGATGATTTAAACCTACCTAAGAATTCCACTACAATACATTCTGTTTTGGTTTAACATCCTTTTTGTTGAAGTGTAAGATCTATTTAATTTTCTTGGAATTGAATGGCATAACTATTGATTTGTAGGAACTAGCAGGAGATGAGTTTCAATTAAATACCATTCCTATTGGATCAATCCCTTGTGTTTCTGTTATAACAGCTTTGCTATATTGGCAAGGAAAGCTTTTTGTTGGATATGCCGACAAGACTATCAAGGTAAATTCCTTTTTTTCTTTTTTCTTTTTTTCATTTTAACTTTAATTTTTTCCTTTTTCTATCTGTTTTCATGTTAATCACACCATTGTCCTGTATTTAAGAAACTTGCTCAGAGATATTACAGCATCTGCATTGCAAATAAATGATCTGCAATTGTTGACTCTCTGAATAAAATTTGAACGAAAAGCATTCCCTTCTGCGTCTGTTGCTTTTGCTTTTCGTTTCTACCATCTGTGAGTTTACTGAATCAGTTAATCTTTTATTTATTATGCCAGGTATTTTACTACGGAAAATGATTAAAATCTCTCCGGAGGAGCTGACATTACATACTGTATATTCTGAACTGCTTAACTCGACTATCATGGTACAAAGCTTTATTGATTGAAATAATAGTTGGAGTGTTGTAGATAGTATTACTCAACTGTCACACGTCTTGAAGTAATCTACTTTGTGCTTGACATTAAACTTTCAAGAAGAAAATTTGTGGCCTTTTGTGCAGATGGAAAAAAAAAAAAGAATACCAAGTACAGGAAATATAAAGAAACGAAAGCTGTTGTTCTTGTTGATCTCTGTATATGAAATTCTGCCATAATTCTGTGTTTCTGCATCAAAGTGATAAAGGTCACATTTTTCTTAGTTTTACTTTTCGTTGGTCTACCCATTCTCCTTGTCAACAAAGATAACTCCAACCTGTTTCAAACATAATCAAACCAGAGCAAAGCAAGTGTTGCAACCAAGCAATTTAAAATAATGCAGTAAAATAATAAAACAGTAAAAAATATATTTAAAAAATTATGTGATATTATTTTTATTTAGGAGTTTGTATATATAACATACTTTAAATAATAAATGAAAATCTTTTTTATTGTAAATTATACCAATTTGAGACTTATAAGATGTTTGAGAGTATTTTTTAGTATTACAGTGTTACAGAAAAAAAATGGATATAATTACAAAAAGGTCACTAAAAAATTATTTTTAATTTGAAATATTAAGATAATGAAAATTTAAATTGCAAATTAATCTTTCAGCACTCACCAGTTAGTTGTCTCAGTTTTTAACGTAAGGTCTGGAGTTAAAATTTATAATAATTATTTGTTTTAAAAAAATTAAATAATTCAAAATGTAATCTCTAAACCCAGAATTAGAAAAAGAAAATCTAAGTAAATAACCTGAGACTTAAGAAAGAAAAATAAAATAAAATAAAAAAGGGCATATATAAAGGTAAGAAAATAAAATCATACGCCGTATGGGTGAGATTTCGCGGGAGTTTCAGCTTAAAACGCAAACGCCAGATACAGTGAAAATCTAAGCTTAATTTGAATTTTTAGGTATGTTAACAATATTACATCATTAACAATTAACATGGCCACGGTTCCAGGAATTCTCTGTCTAAACCCCTCTCTCTTCCTCGCCGGAAAACCATCAACTTCTCAACGTACAACTCTCTTTTGCGCCAAACCACACTTTTTTGCTCTCCATTTTACTTCATCTCAGTGTTGTAATCAACTTATCCGGTCTAGACGTAGTACCCTGGTTACTGCATCTGTTAAGGTAATGTGTTTGTCGATTTTTGGTTGCCCACCATATGTTTGATGATATGCTTGTCAACACTGATGTTTGTTTGACTTCTTTTTTGGACTTGGGGTTTGTTTTAGGAGACTTTGGGTAGTGTTAGAAAAACTTTAAGTGATTTTACGAGCTTGAACTACTGGGTTGTGAGGGACTACTATCGTCTCGTGGATGCTGTTAATGGACTTGAGTCACAAATTAAGAGTCTATCCGATGAACAGGTTTGTGGGTTATTATTGTTTTTCAATTTTTTTTCTCATTTTAAAGCTGAGTTAGTTAAATAATGGTTTATGCTTGTTCTATGTAGTTGACAGCAAAAACTGCCAAATTTAAGCGAAGGTTGAGACAAGGGGAGACTCTGGCAGATATTCAGGCTGGTTAGGACCACTAAATTCAATGTTTAAGTTTCAGATTAAATCTTATCAGATTCTTATGTTGAGTTATATGATTCTAACGCTCATGTTAATTTGTTTGCAGAAGCTTTTGCTGTTGTTCGAGAAGCTGCTAGAAGGAAGCTTGGTATGCGCCATTTTGATGTGCAGGTCTGTCTTTCGCTGTCAATGTGTGAGAATGTTTGTGGGTGCCATTGTCTGCGCATTTTGTTTATGACTTACAAATATGCACCTATATCTGTATATATGTCTTTCTTACTGTATAATTGGAATGCATCATTTGTTTTAATTTTTTCTCTTGTGCAAATCTAACGTCAGATTATTGGTGGAGCTGTGCTTCATGATGGGTCCATTGCTGAGATGAAAACTGGTGAGGGCAAAACATTGGTTTCCACGTTAGCTGCATATCTTAATGCACTGACTGGTGAGGGTGTCCATGGTATGTTGTCTTATCCTGGGTTTTGATCTTTATGATTTGTAATTTATAAAGAAGAATCACCGTGAAATTCTTGAAGGTACATTTGAATTGGTAAAGGAATGTGGAAATGCTTGATTCATCGGCAAGTGAATTTAAGATAAAGTTTTTATAAGATTGGGGGGTATAATGTTCAAAAGAATGTTGAACAAGAGGGGATTAAATTAAATAAGTGGTTCTTTTAATCCCATGCAAGTAATTTGAAGTCAATTTTGTTGCCAGTCTAGTAGTGGTGATCTTCTTACACTATATTACAATTTCATGAAGGCGGTAATTCAAGTAATGGTATACTGTGTCCTTTTTCCTTCACCACAGTGAAAATGCTTTCTTTCTCAACAGTGGTAACTGTTAATGATTACCTGGCACAACGTGATGCTGAATGGATGGGCCGTGTTCATCGCTTCTTAGGTCTTTCGGTTGGTCTTATTCAGGTATGTATTGATTACAAAGAGAGATATACTACAATTTGTGTTCCTGTAATAATCTGCTAGAGGCATGAGCTAATGAGGCTGATTCCTGGAAAGCCTCTTATTGGTGTAACAGATATAATATTTGATCACTTCATAAACTCCAAAGTTTCCCGCAAATAATGGTAATTATTATCTGTAAATGCTTTCATATTTAGAGAGGGATGACACCTGAAGAGAGAAGATCCAACTATAGATGTGATATCACATACACCAACAATTCTGTAAGTCATTCCCAATTCGTGCAATCTTTTAGTGCAGTTGTCCACTAGTTGGGAATGTGTGCAAGTATATTTCAATTTGGAGTTAACAGCAGGTGTAGTTGTGTTTGTCTCATTGCAAATGGCATCTTGGAACCTTCCCTTCCAAATCACTCTCTTGTTTGTAGTGCTAAATAATGTTCTAAATATTCTCAGGAACTTGGTTTTGATTATTTACGAGATAATCTTGCTGCAAACAGTGATCAGCTTGTGATGAGATGGTATGTTTTTCGATTATTTCAAATTTCTTCTTATTTGTTTTATTGGACCACTAGTGAAGGATTGAAAAAACAGGCCAAAGCCATTTCATTTTGCAATAGTTGATGAAGTTGATTCCGTTCTTATTGATGAAGGAAGAAATCCACTTTTAATAAGTGGCGAGGTAATTCAGGACTGCTCTTTCGTGGCTATTAGTAATTAATGGTTAATTTATATGCAACTATTGGAAATCTTGCCAATCATTGGTACCGAATTAACTTAAATCTGTTAGTGAAAAACTAAAGGTCATAAGAGGAGCTTGATAATAGATGTCTCTGTTTGAATGTCAGGCTAGTAAAGACGTTGCACGATATCCAGTTGCAGCAAAAGTAGCTGACCTGCTTGTGCAGGGTGTTGTAAGTCCACTTTCTTGCCTTCTGGTTCAGTAAATCTATAAGTTTCTCAGCTGCTCTTCTCCTGTCAAGTGGATTTAAAAGGTATTTGATACCAAAGCATTGGTAAAATAAAGTAATTGCTCTTTGTTTCAATTTTGGTTGCAGCATTACACTGTGGAGCTTAAGAATAATTCAGTGGAGTTGACTGAGGAAGGAATAGTGCTTGCTGAGATGGCTCTTGAAACAAATGATCTGTGGGATGAAAATGATCCCTGGGCAAGGTGAATATCGTTCTTTTGATTTTCCTATCAATCTGTTGTGTTCCCAAAAGAAATTTCTATATCAAGTTTTCTTTGCTAGACTCTTATCAAGGCTTTCTTATAAATATTTAATAACTTATTTGTGTTCCCAGGAGGTAATTTTATAAATTATTAATTAATTTCTATACGAAATATTTATGAAAAATAATGATATGGGTTGGTCTAGGGAAAAATGAAACCAATGAGGATCAGGTCAGTTCTAAGATGCCAAACCTGCCCTGAGTTGTACCCATAATATTTCAATTCTCAACATAATAGAAATCCTGCAGATTTGTGATGAATGCACTAAAAGCGAAAGAGTTTTATCGGCGGGATGTCCAGTACATTGTTAGGAATGGGAAGGCTCTCATAATCAATGAGGTATTTACAAACTGTGTAATATCTGTTTTTGCAATGATTTGTATGCCTATTTCACTAATTGACATTTTTTGTATACCTCAACATGGAATGATATTCATACTTACAAATACTTGAATGTTTGCATGTGTGCGGGTGTGATATTGTTTGTGGTATGTATATCTGTATGATTGTAATTATTTGGCTCAGATTATAAGTAGCTTGCCTGGGCACAAAAAAGATTGGTCATGTTTCTCATTTAAATTAGATGAGAGCTTTGACATTGAATGGAAGGAGAGGCATGCCTCCTCTGCACACTTCAGGGTATTTTGTTATGTTCTCTTTAGATGGCTGATTTACAAAATTTCTGCAGCTGACTGGCAGAGTTGAAGAGAAAAGGAGGTGGTCTGAAGGAATTCACCAAGCTGTAGAAGCTAAAGAAGGCTTGAAGATTCAGGTATATTTTTAATGTTTGAGAACTGATACTGTATCCTGTTTGTTACATTTACATTGAATGTAATTTGAGTTTCTGTAATGTAACAATGTAAACTTTTGTATACTTGTAAGGCTGATTCAGTTGTTGTGGCTCAAATCACATATCAGTCACTGTTTAAGCTCTACCCAAAGCTGTCAGGAATGACAGGGACTGCAAAAACTGAAGTAAGGACAATACATGAAATCTATTGTTGTGTTTAACTAATGATTATTTGCAATTCTCATACAAAATTTTTACTTTATGTCATATCAGGAAAAGGAATTCTTGAAAATGTTCCAGATGCCAGTCATTGAAGTGCCCACAAATCTGCCAAATATTCGTGTAGACTTACCCATACAATCTTTTGCTGTAGGTCATTATAAGTTTATTGTCCATTCTCTTTTAAGATGAAATTAGCTTTAAAATATCTAAGTTTTGTTATCACAATGAATTTTGCTTTCGATGATGTTTTTCGCAGACTGCTAGGGGAAAATGGGAATATGTTCGTCAGGAAGTTGAATACATGTTCAGACTTGGCCGTCCTGTTTTAGTTGGGACCACTAGGTAAATTTCTGAGCACTGGTATAAGAGTATAGCATGATGAATTGTGATAAATCAATATTTTGTGGAAAATTTTTCACATATTTAAATATGAGAGTTAATAAATCTGCTAGGGTGTTACACTGTGCATATGCATATTCAATACATTGCTAAATGCATTTCAATTAAAATTTTCCTAGCCTATCTTAGCAGAATACGCATGTATGAACAGACTTTCCATTTCTTTTGTAAATAATTTTATGATATGGAAAAATTTTTATGCAAGAGCTTCCTTTGTAGCTTTGTCTGTCTTATGATCAGCTGAAACACCAAATTTTTCTTAATCCATATGCATGTAAAAGATATGAAAATTGATCTCTCTACCATTTTTAAGCAATTTACCTTGTCAGTTCTGTTGAGAATCAGAAATAAAAGGTGGTTGCCTGAATATCTTTTGGTAAACATCTCATGAAAATTGAATCATGTAAATTAGATCAGGCTGCTGCACTTGTTTTTTTCAGTTTATTTATTATTATTTTTGAGCTTCGCAAGAGTGCTCATAACTACTCATACTGGGAGGTTAGGAGTCTTATAAGGATGGTTAGCTCTTGGATTACCTCTTGTCATATGTAATAAATGTTGGATATAATTCGGGTATATAAGATTTATTGACTAAACAAGGACATGTAGTTTCTGAAGGCTGGTTTGCTGACTTGTAATCAGTTTCAAATTCATGTCAAACTTGGTTAGGCTGTTGGTTGTTTTTGAATCCGATGAGGATGCATCCACCAATGCCAGGTTGGCTATGATTGATACTTTTTCTGGAAGGAATATTGTTTTGCCATTGAAGAAATATATCTAAAACAGACTAGCATAGTACTTAACCCTGGTACAATTTATGGAAGTTGTAGGGTATAATAGAGGGATAAGCACGGAGTCCTTTGTATTTTTCAGGAGGTAAAAGTTCTTGGAAAACTAACAGCATTCTGTCCAATAACGAAAGATTTACTATTATACCCAGCAGGGAGGACATTTTATTGTTATGTCCTATCAAATTCTAAGAATTCAGTCCTCGTCTTTTTGGCCTTTTGGGTACGTATTTTATCCTTCCTTGTGGTTAAATGATAATTATTCGACTTTTTAGGACCAATCATGAAATTTTTTCTGTTTATTACTTTGTTTATATGTGGAAACTTCCTTTATTGATGCAATGAGATTTTTGAATGTTTAAATGGCAATGATATCCTATCTTTTTAATGCAGTGTTGAGAATTCCGAATATTTGTCAGATCTACTGAAGCAACAGCAAATCCCTCACAATGTACTGAATGCAAGGCCCAAGGTTTGATTATTTTAATTTACAAACTTTTTGCATTGTTTGCTGTGTGGGTTAAAAAGTTCATTTAACATCGTTATTCTATCTGTGTATGTTATTTTTACCAGTCTGTTTCTGTTATTATCTCCTCAGTATGCTGCAAGGGAAGCCGAAATTGTTGCCCAAGCAGGGCGAAAATATGCTATTACCATTTCTACAAATATGGCTGGCAGAGGAACTGACATAATTTTGGGAGGAAACCCAAAAGTAGGTGTGCTTGGTTGATGATTTGTTCTATAGTCTCTGATACCGTCAAGTATTTTGTCATGGCATTATTTTCAAGTATTGACTATGTGGCAAAATGCGTGAAAGCATATTTTCATATTAGTCTGTTATCTCTTTGTGTGGAATTTTGTTTGATGATATTTGGGAATTGACTTCTTACTCGGTGTTGTAATAAATCAAGATGCTTGCAAAAGAAATTATAGAGGATAGTTTGCTTTCATTTCTGACACGAGAAGCCCATGATGTTGAAGTTGATGATAATGCTATCACACAGGTTGGTTACTTGGGTTACTATTAGCTGCAAAACAGATGAATTATATCCTAATCAATCTTTTATGTAGGTATTATCAAAGATAAAGCTTGGATCCTCATCATTAGCATTACTGGCTAAGACAGCCTTAATGGGTTCGTATCCCCACTTTAAAAGATAGCCTATGCCAGCTCAATTTTCAACAAATATTTCTAAATCACGATATTTTGCATATATTAATGTGAAAGTTGCATGTGAATCACTCAGCTAAATATGTTGGCAAAAGTGAGGGTAAGAGCTGGACATATCAGGAAGCAAAATCAATCATCTCTGACTCTGTGGAAATGAGTCAGTCAATGGATTTGAAAGAGTTACAGAGGCTTATTGATGAACAGTCTGAGATGTACCCTCTTGGCCCTACCATAGCTCTTACTTATCTCTCAGTTCTAAAGGACTGTGAAGTTCACTGTTTCAATGAAGGGTCTGAAGTTAAAAGGCTCGGGGGGCTTCATGTGATTGGTACATCTTTGCATGAGTCTCGGAGAATAGATAACCAGGTGAGCCATTGAATGCATCAGCAATACAGATGGAGCAAGTTTGAATCTGACAATGCATTTAATTATTTTCGTGAAATTATATTTCTTCTTTCTATGATAAAGTTGCTTTAACATGGCAATTGAAATCTAGAAATTACCTCAAAATTGGTTTCTTAATTATCAACACTGTTAAGCTTGTGTTATGTACATTTCTTCTTTTTTATTTCTCAGTGAAATGATTATCAGTCATCTATTCAACAGGCTATAATACTCTATCCATGCTCATTGGGCTATTATTATCCAGTCTAAATTTGCTAACCAAAACTTTCTCATCACTGACTTGAATCAAGCTGGAGCATAAACAATCCACACAGGACATGAATATAACTTGACTGCTCAAGAATAAAAACGCAAGGCTGGATAAAAGAATATATAGTATTCATGAATAGTTTGTTTGTTTCATTTTTTATCTTTTTGTGCAACCATTTTTCCTTCATATGTACAATGCAAATCTTACCATGTTATCCTTTCAATTTAAAACTCAAGGTGCTCCCAGCTTAACAATTTATTTGTTGTTTCTGTACTTTGTATTCCATCTTAGACATAGTTCTAATTCTTGAATAGAAATGATCTTTTAGCTTCGTGGCAGAGCAGGAAGGCAAGGGGATCCTGGATCAACACGGTTTATGGTGAGGTATTGTGTCACTTGATGATTTCTTTGTATACCAAATAAAACTATAAAACCTTGGCATTATTACAAATGACCAAAATTATTTGTTTATGGGACAGCTTGCAAGATGAGATGTTTCAAAAGTTCAATTTTGATACGTCGTGGGCTGTGAATCTTATATCACAAATTACAAATGATGAGGACTTGCCAATTGAAGGTGGCACAATTGTGAAACAGGTGATGGTCGAGCTTATGTTCATGATGGTGTTTCCATTTACTTTGCATGCACACCTTCTTTCTTCATGTAATTTGTAAATGCTTTAATCCTTAAACACTTTCACCTCATTACTTATTTGGATTATCATGAATTTTAGCTTTTGGCCTTGCAAATTAATGCGGAGAAGTACTTCTTTGGTATAAGAAAGAGCTTGGTTGAATTTGATGAAGTATTAGAGGTATGCGTTTGAATATGCAATGTTTCAATTGAGCTAGCTGCTGGGTTCACAGATGAAATCTTGCATTTGGTTGGGTCTTAAATAAACTTGTTATTGGTTTCTTAAGGATCTTTAAGATGATTGTACCAACATATTTGTTTAGGAGAGGAAAGACAATGCCATCATAAATTCCTCAATTCAAACTCAAAGCTATTGGACTTTATATTCAGCAGTTCACACTTTGATGCTACAATTCCTCGATTATGAATACAGTAACTTGTTCATTCTAACAGGTTCAAAGGAAGCATGTGTATGAGCTTAGACAATCAATCTTAATGGGTGATAATGAAAGTTGTACTCAGCAGATATTCCAGTGAGTGCCTCTATAATGTTCAATAACACCATATTTGTTATCCATCCCTCCAGATTTTGACTTCTTGCAACTGACTTGGGTACAGGATAAACCTGTATGACTATTGCCCTGTACAAGAAAGTATATTACTTTGGTGTCAAGTCAGTTGCACTTTTCTGCTTTATGGTCTCTGAGCTTATCTGTGGGTCAATATGAAAATGTAGCTATCCCTTCATATGGTAGGTCATCATCTTCATAAATATACTGCTTTCAGCAAAATGGTCGAATAAATTTTAAGGAAATTAAGACAATGGTTTAAAGAAATAACAGTTACTGCCTTTTTCATGTAAATTTTCTTCTCAAGTTGTAGCATAGATAACTGATAAGATTGGGTGAGGGCAGCTGTGATACCACATTGTGCTGCATGCTGCTTGAACTTGCAATGTAGAGTTTAATGTTATTTATTGTTTGAATTATTAAAAAAAAAAAAAAAAAGATCATGAAGTGTGGACTACCAAAATTTAGCTTGTAGGAGAAATTGCTGTTTCTACCTTATATATATATATATATATATATATATTGCTGTTTCTACTGTTTCTAACTCAGCCAGTATTTCTTGATCTCACATTGTCCTGATTTCTGAACACAGAAAGGTGTAGGTTCCATGGGTAATGACCTTCAGATTCATTAATTTTGGCAGATTTTCCCGCTATTTGCTTTTGTTTTTGTGTGTCAGATGGTTCTATTCTTAAGTTCAGTTATAAATATTTATTGCTAAAAAAGGCAGCTTTGTATAGGTACATGCAAGCTGTGGTAGACGAAATCATCTTTGAAAATGTTAATCCACTGAAGGTAGTTTTGTTTTCCTTTAGAATATTGTATACTTCTACCCACCGGTTCTTATTAATAGCCTTAAATAATTCTCTTGATAGCATCCCAGACACTGGAGTTTGGGTAGACTCTTGGATGAGTTTATAGCAATTGCGGGGAAGCTGTTTAATGGTGAGCTTGTTCATGACAATTTCTCGTTCTTTTTGTTACCTTTTGTATATTTCAAGTTGTTGAATTTTTATTATATCTTCCTATTCTCAACATAACTGCTCATGCAATGGAATCTTCCCAGACTCATTTGCCGAGGTCACCGAAGAAGTCCTACTGAAATCTATTATAGACGTGCATGAATTGAGCTTGACAGACATCAATGACTTATACTTCCCAGACTTGCCGAAGCCTCCAAATTCCTTCAGAGGAATCCGAAGGAAGAATTCTTCGTTAAGACGCTGGCTTGCTATTTGCTCTGATGATTTGACTAAGTATGCACAATCTTGATAATAATGTTCACTCTTTTGTATTTCTGTTTTATCTTTGAATTCTAGGATCCACTGATGTGTTGGCTGTAGGAATGGAAGGTACCGAGCGACCACTAATCTTCTCTGCAAGTACCTTGGAGATTTTTTGATTGCCTCATATTTGAACGTTGCACAAGAATCTGGATATGATGATGCGTACATAAATGAGATTGAAGTGAGGTTTCTGTTTCAAGCTCTTTCACTTTATGGACTGCACCCTTTGTTCTTGAATGAAGCCTCACTGTCACAAAAACAAGTTGATGTTGTTATTATTCAAACATTAGGCTAGCATAATAACAGGTTGATTGTGTATTTATTCAGTGATTTTAGTTGGTATCATTTTTTCATACCAGGTTGATTTTGTATTTATTCAGTGATTTTAGTTGGTATCAGTTTTTCATACCTGACTTTAGAATCCGAATTGTTACTTTTTGTATTTCATGCCAGTTGGAGCCGTAATCGAAGAAATTAAGCTGTTTGAATTAAGATTTTATTATTTAGCAATATGTTGTCTGTCAACTGCTTTAGCAGGGGCAAAGTATAGTCTATTTCCTTCATGCATTGATTTTTTCAACATCTTATTTGAATGATGAAATCAAGAAATTTTGCTTGACTTTGCATTTAGATTAAGCTTTTGCTTGTAGCATTTGAAATGTGTAAAATTTTGTTTCAACGTGCTTGCTATAACAAGAAATGATGCAATGCATACCTTCCATAGATGAAGTCAAATCAACAAAATAGTCTTGTGATGTGTACAGCTTGATTCTGTAATCCATGAGAGAAGACTGTGCTGTGCAATTCAGAGTTCATTGATTGTAATTCACTCATAGATTTTGGATCCATGGAAAAACAATTTAACAGAAGTTTTCTGCCTTTTTAGGATTTGCTTGCCCTTGGAAGAATTCCTAGGTGGTGTTTTATCGGCTGTTCCAGAAGTTTTATTTGCATTCTAACTTCATTGATATTTTTTTTAATACAGAGGGCAGTTCTTGTCAAGACGCTAGATTGTTTCTGGCGAGATCATCTCGTAAACATGAACCGGCTTAGTTCTGCGGTATATCACAATATTGTTAATTTGTTGATTTGTCTTTATCTGGAATCTTATAGGAAAATTCTTACAAGAAATATCTGTCAGGTAAATGTAAGAGGCTTTGGGCACAGGAATCCTCTCGAAGAATACAAAATTGATGGTTGTCGATTTTTCATCTCAATGCTCAGTGCTACCAGGAGGCTGACCGTAGAATCACTCGTGCAGTATTGGTCATCACCAATGGAGTCACAAGAACTATTTATATCATAACAGGCAATCTGTCGTCGCATTATAGATATGTATTGCTTCCACTATTCTTCATCCCCTTACAAATATTTTTGAAAGTTGTAGATTTGATGTTACTGTCTAGGCCTATATTATAAATTCATCAACCTATTCCCTTGGCTTCTCAGCTGACTATTGAATCCTTATATTTTTCTTCTTAAATTTGCAAAAAAAGGAAAAGAGGAAAAGGAGCAAGAAAATTTCCTTTATCTGAGTGGTTGTGATTGTGGTCGTATCAGTGATAACTGTCTCAGCAGGATTTAATTGGCAGTTCATGATAATGTTCATCCTCTGACTGTAATTTTGCATCCGGAGTGAATGTTGTCACTTAAAGAAACATGGTTCCAATCATAGTGGTACTCTTTGTCGATTGAACTAAAGTTGAAATCAGATTTCCTCCAACATTATACTTCAGAAATTTCTTGGCAGGTTGATAACTGGGATATTGTCTTGAGCTTTTATTCTCTCTGTCTCACCTACTTTTTCCCCTTTATGGAATCGTTGTGAATATTCATACCATTGTTCAGTCAAGCTAATATTGTTTGACTCACTGGGAGATTACATGAGGTCATAATATTATCTCACGGTCATACATACTGCATATACCAAGTGAGATTTGAAACCCTTAATTTTAAGGAAATGGCTGCACTGTTGTGCAGCTGTATGGAGGCAAGGCAGCAACTCTTCAAATGAATTAAGCATATTCGTGTTCTTGAAGTTTCTTTCAGCCATTACCAGTCTTGCAAATATGGGCACAGTAATCCTCCCACCCATTCTATTGTGCTGATGGATATTATAGCTGTGAATATAACGTCAAATTTCAAGATTGGCAGTCCTAGAATAGTGCTTATGGCTGCGCAAAGCCACGCTACATTTCTCGGAACCTTGTGCTTTGGGTGAATTTTTCTCCAGATAGGTGAAAATGGGATTCCATTATCCCTCGATAATGCATAAACCTGGAGGGAATATTAGAAAGTATTGTGCCAGATATTGGCCTTACGAGTCTTACGAGTGTCGTATGTGAGAGAGTACTTGTAGTTTTGCAAGAATATCGATAAAATCTCGTAGAAATAGTAAAAACATTTTGGGTTTAGGTTTGATTTTAGCGATGGTGTTTTATGATTGGAAATCAAATATGCTCAAAATTATCTGGTGGTATTTGATGAGAAGAAATTGATGCTGTGGGAATGTTTGCATTGTTTCTTACTACTCTAGTAGCACTTCTAGTAACTGAGTCCGCAAAAGAAAAAAGATCCCCAGATAAGCAAAGCTATAGCACCAGCAGAATTATGAAACCTCCCATGAAATGCATCATAGATAAACCGTGCAGGCACAAGTGCACCAGCTGTCTCATTGTTCTCATCGTATAGATAGTCCGGATCGTGGAATACAACACTCGTGTCAAATGAGGATTTGTCTGAGTACAAAATTTTAAAAGTAGTTAAAACGCCAAACTTGTAATAAAATATTACGGGTGTGACATTTTAATATTAAGTTCTGTAGAAGATATCCGGATGATGAAAGTAAGAGCTAAATTATATGCGCATCAGAAAACTGAGATGATTCCAATACTGGAAAGAATGCAACAGGGCCAGTTCTATCAGCATCTTTTGTTTCTTCAGTTAATGAGCTGCAGTATCATAGCCGTAAAGGCAGTAGTTGTTTTAGAAGTACTGCATAAGACTTGCTGCCTACTCCAGTTGACTCCGGAGATGTTTCGAAATGCATGAACACTTATGAGGCTAGTTGCGTTGGCTGTGCCACCAACGGAAGCATTATTATCACCAGCAAACCTCCAATCATTTGCAGTTTAATATTGGTACAAAACAGGGTTGTGAGATGTGCAACAAAAATTTTAAGAATTATCTACACAATGCACGATTTCTTTGTAGATTTGAGGTTCTAGCGACTAGACTAGAAACCTTCATTTGACTTTTACAACTTGAAAGCAGTTTTGACTGTTTCAAAAAACACTTCAAAATAAACAACTACAATGTCTACATAGTCTAATCAATGTAAATACCTGCCACCATATGGAAATAATATCGAGAAAACAATGGCTTGTAATGCCCACATGATAGTCCCATGCACATAGCTAGAAACACTCCTTGGACTAAAATATCCTCCTTTTGGTTTGTTCCAGTTGACAACAGAATTATATTCTGCAACGTCTGCGATCCTGAATACGCGTGCTGCTCAATACAATAAAGCTTTTACTTAGAAACAATCAAACCCGTGTTTGAAAACACAATTGGGGTGAATTTATATTACTAAGCACTAAGTTTTTTATTACAATTTTCAAAAAGTCTTCGTTACATATCTGAAAATTTTAGATGCTAACGAGAAAATATATAACATAAAATGCAAAATATTGTTTGAAATTTTGTATTTTGTGCAGTTTACTAATTGGAAGAGTATGTCACTTAAAAGGAAAATTGGAAAAATTGAAACTTGTGCGCCAAGTCAAGAAATGCAGCCGATTGGCTCTAGCAAGCGCAGTAACATTACCCAAATGGACCCAATTAGAGGTGTCTATCGGGCCGGGCCGGTCCGGAAGCGCAGTAACATTACCCAAATGGACCCAATTAGAGGTGTCTATCGGGTCGGGCCGACCCGTGAACCGGACCGGACCGGCCCGTCCCAACCCGGGCCCGAACCGGCCCGGGACACTATTCACACGGTCTGGGCCGGTTTCGGGCCTACGTAAACGGTCTGGTGTGCGGTTCGGAAATAATGGAACCGCGAAACCGGCGGGTTGAAACCGGAATCGGACCGTTGAACCCGCGGGTTGGCCC
>JAVXUL010000003.1:1210681-1237766 GCA_035590515.1 Trichilia minutiflora | reverse complement strand
CCCAATTCATTGGATTGTTAAATATTTTAGTCTAACAAAGTCAAATACCCTTCATGATAATTTTAATAAAAAAAAGAAATTATTTCAACTGTTATGCCAAATAGTTTTTCTATAAAAAAGACTTTTTATAAATTAATTTACCAAACAGCTTTCAGCTTTAATTTAAAATCTCTCTTTTTTTTAATAGAAGCAAATTCCAGCTTTTAAGCACTTGAAAAACTGTACCAAACAGTCTCTAAAGCTATGAAATTTGTCAACGATACCCTTTACAAAAATTTTAATGTTAATAAAGAGTGACGGTAATATCAAAAATAAAAATTGTTTATATAAATTAATGTTATGGTATAGGATGATTATTACATCTTATATTTTTATAAAAGGTAATTATCATTAAATTTTCTTTAAGTTTAATAATATTTCATTTAAATTATAAGAATGGAAAAATAATCATTTACCTTTTCTTCTCTTTAAAAATATCATTTACAATAATGTTCATATTTTTATATATAATAATAAAATTAAATATAATTATTTATTTATTCTACTTGAGCAAAATAATTTATTTAACTTGAACCAACTCATAGGATTATTGAGATATTTATTTTTATTTTTTGAAAATTATAATTTGTAGTTAATTTTATATTTTATAAATAATAATAAATTAGATATGATCATTTATTTATTTTTATTATTGTAATATACAAACAATTATTATTATAAATAAAAAATTAATTAAATATTTATAATTATATTTTAATTCTTTAATTACATTTTATTATATTATTAAATTATTAGTGATGGGTACATGATTTTTTTTAAAATTATTGAGTATTCAATTAATTTTAAAATTATTGGATTAAGTGAACGACTACGGGATTCAATTCGTCTTGGCTCTCAGAATTTAAGTATAAATTCTGGATGATAATATACTTAACTAGACTTGTCCCAAAAATTTGTCAGTCAAAACTGACTTACCTAATATAGTTAGGATATCCGAGGTATCCAAAAAAAAATCCTTTTTACAAAATTAAGTAAAAACTTGGAAGAGTTGAAAAAATGAAAAAGAAATCATTCGAGTACCCATTACACACGTGAAAATTGTCAATCTCGACAGAGAAATTTGTGTTGCACACTTGCACTACAACTGAAATAATTCAGATATTGGTCCTAGCAAACCTCGGACAGAATGCCATTGTATTTATTATAAAAAAGAATAATTGAGTACTCATTAAAGATCTGTAAGAGAGACGATGTGAACAATAAGATGCGATCTTTGTCATGTGCCCCACTCCTACCCTGTTTCAGCATTTCTTTTATTCAAATATGAACCTTCCCCCTCTACCAGACATTCCATAGGAAACTGAACTAGCATGTCAAAGTAAAAAAAACGGGTGATGGGACACCAAATCAAGAAAACAAAATCATACAAGAAAGAAGCTGTAAGACCGGGTTTTAATTTTTATTTAATAAATGAAAGTATTACGCTAGAATTTTTAGTATAAGAAGTAAAAAAGTTGGAAACAGATATACATCTGGCCAACTCAACTTTCCTGTCGGAGGCGAGGTTAGTAATTGTAGTATTTACTCTGTGTAACTTCAATCTATAGTCTAGTAACTTTACTGTCTGTACAATAATTTACACAAACCTCTCTTTCCTGGATTGAGGATGAAGAAGGTATTCTTCAGTTTTGGAATGATCAAAGAGCCTTCTGATCAAGTCTTTCGTTCCAGTTCAAGCAACGAATCAAGCTGTGAAACCAATCACCGGTTTGGTCAGATTTGTTAACTGTTGGAAGCGGGTGTTCGCTCATATAGATTCGAACAGAATCTCCTCTAGAGAGTTGTTGCCTTCTTTTTCCATCAAATGAAACCCATGCATTGCTTCGAGCATCCTCAGGAATCTGTTTAGTTACAAAAATGTAAAATCCTCCAAATTGAAGATTGTAATTTGCAAGGTTCTATTTCAGGAACAAAATTGGAAGATATCACTACAATGACACCCCATATACATGCAACACACTCTAGTGATTTGTGTTGGCAATAGGCATCAAACAATGAAAATAACACTAATTACTTCATTCATGTTCTACTAAAATGTCAGAGACACCAGTTGTCAAACACTAAAATTTTTCCTATCCAATATGAGCTATGCCAATTCTACAGGAAAAATAAGGTTATACAGATTATATGGAACAGCAAAAGAAAATTAGTATCTGAATTAAAGCTAAAGCTTCAACCTTGGAAAATCAATAAATTGTTAATTACATGAAAAAAATACACTTTCAAATCAATTAAAAGGAGTGTACCTAGAAAACATTAATGACCTTACCTTTAGTTCAAGCCTCGCAGAATCTGGTAGTATTACAGGTCTAAATGAGAGGGAATGAGGGCAGATTGGTGTGAAAAGCATGCATGGAACATTCGGGTGCACCTGCATTCCAGATTATGTATCATGACATACATCATGGTCTCAGTATAGAAAATAGTAAGAAATCGCGACAAACAAGCAGAAGTTGCAGAATAAATATCTTTACTTTTGAAGGTAGAATGAACATTTAGGTAAATAAAAAATAACTATTAAATGCAGGAAAAGATAATTTCTCTCCTAGAGAGACTCCATGCAATCCTCAACTGATATAAAATAGCCTTAGCTTATTATCATCATAAAGGATATAACAAGTTCCAAAAAATTTTGTTTATCGTTGGAGACATGCAAAAGAAATTTTTTGAGAGTAAATTTAGTTTCTCCTAAACATTTTTATTAGAATAAAAAAATTGACATATGAAAGAGAAATGTATTCAGTCCCATTATGTGGAGTGTCATCCTTTACACTGAAAATTGTTTATCAGCAGCAAATGACAGAAAATTTATTTTTTTTGTATACGGACAGAAAATTTATTTGTCAAGCCTTAACACAAGCAATCATTCCATAAACCAAACATTTAATCAATTTTATAAACAACTTCAAGATCAACACATAGGACTTGAACTTCTAAAAGAAACACTTACCATACAAAGACAAATTATAACTCTTTGATACAGTAAAAATTGATGACGTTTTACATTAAAAATCAGTCCAAAAGATAAACATTCTTTTTTCTGAAGTGAATTCAGTATCTTTTTATTTGGAAGCAATGACAAATTGGTGTTCCTTGCAAAAAAATTGTCTTTTGAACAGGATAAAATTTCCAGGTGTCATATATCATAAATTCGTAATTCAATAACTCAGAAAGGTAGATTACCATGGAACCTCCGGCAGCTGTGGAGTAAGCAGTACTTCCCGTAGGTGTGGCTACTATGACACCATCAGCTTGCACCTTAAAGAGCACAGCCAAAAAAATAAGTGCATGCCAAGATAATTAAGAAAAATGATAATGTTTTAGACTGTTCCACAGTCTTAGATTTGTGAAGTATAGTTAGATGGGAATTTCTGTTGTAGACTAAGAGAAACTTGGATTCCACGGAAGCTGGTAAAGTGTAGCCCTGCTGCTTGTATGAAAGTTTGGGGATGATTGAAGAATAATTTTTAGTTTTATTTATTTATTTATTTTTTTAAATTTGAAGAAAGAAATCACTAACCTCACCTTGGTAATTAGTCGCTCATGTTCATAACATTCAATCTTCGAAAGGTATGGATTAGAACCACGGTCAACAACAAGCTCATTTAGAACGTCAAATATTTTCCCAGGCACTGCTTTACCATTGCGGAAAATTTCACAGCGGAGGCGCATTCTAAGAGTTATATAAACACCATCTAGTGTGTTATTCCCATGGATGACCTGCTGTAAGTCCTGCCTGTAGTCATCAAACTACGACAAAGAAAAGTAGTAGCAAGTCACATTAAAAATCATTTATGAAAAAATGAATGGAGATGAGAAAAGAAAATAGTTTAGCCCAGAGCTTACGGTATGGGAAGTGAGAAATCCCAGAGATCCAAGATTAAATGACACAACAGGAGGAACAGCACCTCTAAACAAATTTGATGCATGGAGTATGACACCATCTCCCCCCAAACAGGCCACAAAATCAACCCTCTCATGAAGATCACTGCATTATGGCATCCAACAGGGGAGAAAAATTGCAAGTTCCGTAAGAGAAATATTCCAATATACATTCAAATAAACGCACATAAGCTCACATTTTTCATTACCTGGTATCTTGAAGATAAAAGGTCTGAACAAATCCAAACCCTGGGATTCTAGCAAATATGTCATGTACATCTGGTTCAACAAGAACATTCATCTTTTCTTGGTAATACAAGAAAGAAGCAACCTGCCCATCAGATAAAGCAAAATGAAGTTACAGTGGCTACATAATTATACAAGTGTCACAAGTACAGATCACCGCTATAGAAGGCTTCGTTCATATATTCTTGGGTGTGGTAGGAATAATATATATCTTATTGATCCCAAATTTTTAATTGGTCAAGGTACAGTTCTTTTTCTTTGGCATGAAATAATAGGATTTTATGCAGTACCTCTTTAGCTTCTTCCATGAGTGCTGGCCCTGGCTTCTTCAACAATAATACAGTCTTTGGTGTAGTTTTCCACATAAGCATCTGCTGCTGAGTACTAGGATGAGTGAAGGCCAATGAGGATTCAGTAACCTTTTCTCGAGCGCAAGAGAATCCATCTGTTCGCACTAAAAACATCTCTGCCTTTTTTCTTGACTGCACCCTTACCACACCAGTTGCAGAAGCACACATATTTCCTCCAATTGGCTCTAAGTCATCATCACCTGAAACTGAGGGTTTTCCATTGCTTCTCTGATCCTCCTTAACTTTTCTAGAGACATGTCCATTTAAGTTGTTAGTCATGGAGGAGAAACTGTTACTTTGATTCAGGCAACTCCTGTCCCCTTCACCAAAGCCGTTCACACTTGCACCAACTGAAACATAGCCATGACCATCCGAATCCTTCCCACTTCCAGCAGGTGAACTTTGATGGTTTGGATGTAGATTATTTCTACTAAGTGGCCCATTGATATTTCCCATCTCCACGTTTCTGGAAGCAGGACCAGAAGAGACAATCTCACTAGACATGTCCATCCACTTTGATGGAGAATTAAAATATCTTGGCGGTGAGATCTTTTTACTCCTGAAAAACCTGGACATCTCTTGTTTGGAGAAAAAATTGCAAGGAGGGACCTGAGCCTTAAGAGGATCAGTTTCCTTGCGGAACATCCCTAGAGATCCTATCCCATGACCAATCGTTTTCACTAATTCCACACCTTCAGTAGAATTAAGGCTTTTATAGGCACCGTTATTTTGATTCTTTTCATCCATGCTGGTAGAGACTCCTCTGTCAAATATTCTGTTTCTAGCACGATTCTCATCTAGATTCACCAGCGTTGACTCCTGTTCATCTCCCAGGAGAGATCCTTCTTTCATGCCAGATGCCATTACTTCTCCCATTCCATTTGTATCTTGTAATAACAAGTCACTGGGAGACACTGTCTGATGGGAAATAAACTGTGATGCACAACGAGTCATGTACTGCCTCCATCTGGAAACCATGGCAGAGGTTCTCCACACCCCTTCTTTACTGTGAAGATATAGAGGTTTTTTGCTAGAATCTGAAACAAGTGATGCAAACTTCTCAACCAGCTCCATTGAAGGTGCAGTCCCAACTTCAACAGGAATCTTGACCAGTTCAACTTTTCCAGACAAAATAGCATTGTGTATGGCTGCTTCATAAATGTTATCCTTTACCCTCTCCGCCCTCATATCTACAATAGTTTTATATCCTTTCTCCATTAACCACCTTAAACCTTCTTCAGTCACCTGACCACCCCTCCAAAAAGCGACCTCAGAATCTTTGGAAGCTATCTCATCTTTAGAGGAGGACAAATAAACAGGATTCCAATTTGCAAACAACGTATGGCAGGGATAATCATCCCTACGAGGAAATCCAGAATCATAACAGACATTCTTCAGCCTCTGCAATTTCCTCCAGACATGCAAAGTTCGATCATCTTCAGGTGTCAAATAGTTTTCAAGTGCAATATGCAAACTCTCACAACACCTTTTCATCTCACCCCTAAAGATGGCAAGTGGTGGAAGCTTATCCTCTATCATGCTTGTGTCTGCAACACGAAAGGCATTCATGATCGAAGATCTACCAGACAAAATATCCTCTCTTCCTTTATTTGAAAGAGATAGCATGCAACCAAGCACAGATACTATTTTGTCTTCCAACAATGGTTTTTCGTCAGGTGTGAATTCATATGAAACAGTGCATTCCCCAGTCAATGGATTGCACAATGTGTCCATCAATGCAGCATGAAGCCGTTCAGCTGCTCTGAAAATTCTACAATATGCCTCAACTTCGGCAATATCCCCAGGTACTGGGCCAATCCAAGGCAACTGAGACAGATCATTAGACTGGATGATCTTTATTCAAAACAAAAGGAGTTAGTACATGGTACAAGACATTTATATAAAAACAGCAGATTATCAAAATCCAAAAAACTGAATGCATTTGTGATCCAGGGAAGATGGAAATATCAATCACAAGAGTTTGAAGTCAAAAAATTTGGATGGGTGCTTAGCCCATGCCCCTCTGTAAATGAATACAAACAATCAACTGCAACCAGAAAAGAGAAACAAATATAGCAATAAATAGCATAAATTGCCACTTGCTAGCACCAAACAAGGCAGTAGTGCAGCACAGCAAAAGTAAATGTACAATCAGTATACACTGAGAGCATTTACAGGAAATTTTCTCTTTAGTATAATTTAGCAATAAAGGTAAGTACTTGGCCTACCAAAGGGCACACCTTGATCATTCAATTCATTCCCATACATGGCTATATCTGGACTGAGTTTGGTTCCTAAAGAAAGAATAATGAACTAAACAGCTCCTAAATTTTTCAAGCAAATGCTTTCCTTTGCCCATAAATCCACAAAATTTTCAAACAGAACCAAAAGGAGATTTGGCAACGTTGCAATCTTCCATGGACTACCACAATTTCAACTGAATGGAGATACAGATACCAGATCAAAACTCAAGATTTTGCGAGATTATATATCACATGCATTTTCATTCTGAACAATTATTAAACAGTGTTCGATTGAAATGAACTTTAAACAAACTCAAGTCCATCGCAAACTCATTTATGCATAACTAAACCATCAACAAGTTATCAAATCAGAACAAAACCAATTTTCTCTAGATACTCCAAATAACAGAAAAGTACCTAAGTTCAATTTCATCTAAAACTAACCTCATTACGGAAAACCATCACTACCCAGTTTCAGTTCACCAAGCAACATCAACCCATAACCATCGAATTAAATCAAATTCATAATTCACCAATTCCCTCGTTCATTTCATCGACCAACAAAATACCAAACCAAAAAACATTCACCAACAAATCAAAAACCGAATTCACCCAGATGAATAAAAAAAAAAGAGGAGTTGTCGGCAACTAACCTGAGAATCCAAACCCAAATTCACAGAAAAAGACTTTGATAGCTCCGCACTCACTACAAACTTAACCTTCCTCGTAACCCATTCCTTCCTCTGTAACTTAAACCCAAACCCAGACCCATATAGCTTGGTCCGGTTATTCAGCTTATAGTTGCAGAATATTCCCGTGACCGGAGGAGATAATCGCTGCATGTCTACTAACAGCCACATGGCACAAGAAAACACACGCCACCGTAGGATATTTTGGATAAAATGATGATGGTGGTAAATGTTATTGGAGTTGGAGTGAGTAATATTATTGGTGGTTGAGACGTTTTTTCAGGTTTTTCGCTCTAACTTGTTACAAAATGTGTTTTGTCCTTATGATCTGTCATCTGATTGTGCTCGTTTTGGCTTTGTGTTTGTCGATGTGATGGTTTCTGATTTTTAGTTCATTTATGGATCAACTTTGAACTGGCATAGGGCCTACGCGCCGATTTTCTGCGTTCGATCGTTTTTACTATCAATTTTTTCATTTTATCTTCTCTTGACCTACAAATTTTGTAGCCGTAAGAAATAAATTATGCTGGCAAATATATGGATATAATGCCACAGGAAAAAAAAAAGTTTCCTTATTAAAACCGACAATAGCTACTTTGCTCTAATTGTTTTTCTTTTCTTTTTCACTTTGATGTCTTTAATAAAATGTTTATCAAAATTTTGCTTCAATCAAATTTGTTACAATATAACTCGAGATGTAATACTCAAATTTAAAAAGTTGAAATATGTCAGTTGCCTGTATTTTGCGGAATAAAATTTTTTAGATATCTAACATTTCTTATAATTCAAATATTTAAACCTATACAAAATTATATATTAAAAAATCTATATACTCCCATCTATTGGATTAGCTTAGAAAACATCTTGTTTGATGATGGCTTATGGTTAGCCAAATGGTAGGCTTTAATTTCGTACACGTTGATTTGGAAACATTTGCATTTTTCCAAATCAATCATATTTCGCCAAATGAAGCGGGGAATACAAATTTGATAGGGACATGTACTTAAAACACATATCATTGCGTTATTTATGGACGATGGAGAATGGAGATCCAAAAAGCTCAGAACAAATTCTTATGTTCATTACAATTATTGTGATTTGCTTTTTAATTCATATTTTAAAAGATTCTATTCCCCAAATTTATACTTTAACGATAGAATTATACCCAATTTTTGTAGTTTTTTAAATATTCATTTTCCATTTCTGGAACACAAAGTTATTTTCAATGTATGTTTTCATTTCCAGATTAACACTTTAAATATGCATGTTCTAGTAATTCGAGGGATGCAAGACATCTGTGGATTCTGGTCCATCCATAAATAAGTCTAGAGATGGCAAGAATCCCCACGGCTGTGTGCCTGTCGGGATCCGCCACGTTTGGAGCGGGGATGGCCATTTGTTATTATAAGTACAAGGCTTCTAGTCAGAATAGCTCTAATCACCAGGGAAAAACATTCCCGGTGATCATTAATTACAAGGAAAACACTTTTTCAGATTTACTACCTGCAATTGATTCTGCTGCCGCTTTGAATTCTGAAATATGGCTAGACAATAGCATAGATCAGATGAATTAGTTACAATTTCAAAAACAGACGTTGATACTTGGAACATGGGTTACCGTTTTAAACAGCAGTTCCGATTGAGACGATAGATTATGAGATTCAAACAATCTTCGTTTATCTTCCACCCTCATCTCACGTATTCTCTGTTCTAAGAGATCAAGACATGCTACTTCGTGTACGAACTCTGTCGATGAGCATTTGCCTTCCAGACAAATCTTCTTCGTAACCAACAACCTGCATTTGTGAATGAATGAGCATAATCATCACCATCAAAACCTTGTATGCTCACAAGGAGTTTTCAATATACCAAAAGTAGGTTAGTTCATGTGAAATCATTTAACGTTTTTCTCCTTCAAAGAACCTTCAAATAAATTAAATCACCTCAAAAACCACTTAACATCTGCATAATGCAATCGAACTATAAATGATTCAGATGAGTAAGAGTGGAAACCTGAGACTCTGTTTGAGTTTCACTAAAACGGTCATATGTGCCTGCATTGATGTCCCCAGGGGGATTGCAGATGTCATCTTTTTTCACAGTCCTGAAAAGTGTATAAATACTACATGAGAAGTCAAGAAGATAAGAAACAAATAATTGTTATTTTAATTTTTGGTAGGACTCAAATACAAAACAAGACCGTAAGGGCTCAAGAATTTGCATTAGGCAGATCCTGATAATGGATGAAGTCAGCAATGAAGAGTACCATAAGAAAACAAAATTTATGGTATGGTATCAGAGAATCAGAGTGCTACCACATGCTGTTGAACATTTCTACCTCTCAGTCTCTGTCTTGTAAGAAACATTTAATTAATTCATCAAAAATAAAAAAACAGAAACAAATTAAGATAAAGTAGTTTCTCTTCAACAGTGTATTTGAAGAGGATGGCATTATGTTGAAGAGAAATTCTCTTGAATGCAGGCATAACACTGGGTAGAAGAAAATTTCTCTTGGAGTAATCGAAGTTTGCAGCACAGTAATTGTAAGTCCCACCCACAATCTCTTCCATTCCAATATCATTCTCTATAAATGCTTGAACAATATCAAGATTTCTTTCTTTGCACAATAATAACCAAAGCAACAGAAAAACTCTTAAACGTGATGAAAATTGGAAGAACAAAAACTCATAATAATAACAAAATATTAATTCACATTTAAAAAATTACCTGTTTAACCACTGCCTAGATAGTCCAACCACAGCATGAGAATCTGTATGGTTTTGACCAAGCACCGAACAATCAGATGAAAAAAGCTGTTCCAGAGTCAAGGATGAGACTGAAGCAAGAATCAATAGTGTATGGATTTAAAAAAAAGAAAAGAAAAGAAAAGAAGCAATCAGAATGTAGGATACACTTTTATCACACGCAGTCCTCTCTGGTGACTTCAGATCTTGAATCTTATTACGAAAGCAGATATAGCATAATTCAAACCAATAAGGCTAAACTCAATAACATAATTTAATAAGAGAAAAAAGGATCAGAGTTTACTTTACTAGTCTGCTCCAACAAGTCCTCAATAGCAGCAGCTACATCAGGAACGACAAGAGAAACCTCCCCACTATCTTTGAATGTGCTGTCTCCACTAGAAAGCATATTGCATGCAGGATCACTTAAATGTACTCTAGAAAGAATATCACGACCATCATCTTCCTGAATCCGTGCTTTTTTCCATTGAGGACTTCGCTGTTTTGCCTCACCCCTACGGTTGTGATTTCTACTAATATTACCGTCACTTTTACCAACAATAGTTTCAGTTGAAGTGGTTTGTAGGTCTTTTGACGGACTTATAAACTGAGATGGTCCATCTGCAGACACCACTCCGACAGCTTGAGTAGGAAACTGGCTCACAGTGCAGAATCCTGCCTCTCTGTCATGAGCAGTAGCTTCTTTTGGAGAAAAAGAATCCAGAGGAATCACCTCATTCTGCCAAACAGTTTATATTGTGTATATGTGGTGAAAAACTTTGAGTTCCATGATAACAGCCAAACAAACATAACACACACATGATATAGGTGGCACACATGATAGGTGGCTATGAAAATTTATACATTTCCCCAAGAGGAAGGAAGAGAGAGAATCAGGAATATACCTGTCTGACACATTCATATATCCATTCAGATGTAACTGAGGGTATCCCCCATTTACAGGCAGCCTCATACTTTGGTCCACTGGTAAACTTACATAACAAATGGGTGACTTTTTTAGTTAATTTTTCCATGAACTTAGCTCCAAGAACAAAGCACAAATTTCTTAATAGCAGTCTATCTTTCTCCTCGTACTGAGACACACAAAGCCGAAATTTTTCAAACCCATGCAAAGGAGTCTGACACGGAAGTGGTGAATAAAGAATGTGACTACCAACATCCAGCAAGCATCCATCCTTCAATAGCATGTTGCCACTAAACATTAGTCATCAAATGCAATAGTGCAGCTATATGACTATTAAACAAGGATTTTTCTTATAAAAGGAAATGGAACAGGGAAGTTGAAGTGTAAACCTCTAAACAAGATCGAATCCAATGACTAGATACATAAGTTGTTGGGGGTTCTTCCGAAGACTTGGGTATCATGCCATGACACTCAATGGTAAAATGCACATGTTCTTTTGTGTTATCATTCACCACCTCTCCTCTCCCTTGGTTCACCCATTCAACAATTTCAGCTCTCTGGGAAGGTAAAAAGGCCAGAACTAGCAACTAAGTATAACGAGAATCATCTAGAAAAATGAATCTTAAAACAGAGAAAACTGTGTCTGAATTCAAAACCAAGAAAAGAAGAGACAACACAAGCAATAAAATTTGTGCGTACAAACACGCATGTCATGCTAGAACAATATAGAAAGTAATCAGATCAACGCCTCAGTTATAAAAGACTTAGAAAATAGGCGCTTTAAACAGTTATTAACTCTTCATATATCAACCATAATATCTATCTGTATCCTATGTCGCCACATATTGTAAGAATAATTGCTCCAGTCCAATGCCAAGCAGAAACCAATATGCATTGACAAATGGGCAGGTTCAGCCAGCTTACAAGCCTAACTCAAGTAATTACAATTTAGGAAGCGTGTGTGATATGCTGCTCTTGGTTTAGAGTTCAGAAGCCCAATCAAAACATAACTGATGGCATGATATGATGGATGGATGGATTCTGTTTACTATGGGATTCTCTACACATACCAATGTTCTCGTCTTTGGAAGGCTCAAACGTTTGAATTGGATATAATTTTTTACACCATCAAGAATTGTATTATATCTAGATATGTTGAAGTGTTCACAATATCTGCACTAATTTCACTACATTGACAATTTGACAGTCTGACAGAACCAGAGGCATATTACTGATTTTAAAATCCAGAAATTATGCATAGGCCACAGTTGTTGAGTAAAATCAAATCATTCCCAGAGCATGCAGATAAACATCTTACCCTATCTGCAGGAAAGGAATTTGAAAAACAAAATATTTTCCCACTAAATACTGTTGATGGCTCCCTATTTTGAAGATTTTGAACCCTGGAATCCACTTGTGTCTTCTGCTGAGTCCTCATTTTGTCACTTAAAGCAGGAAGTACTCTTTGCTGTGACAATGTGGCAGCTGCTTCCAGGGAACACTCCCTCTTCTTGTTGATTTCTGATCTTTCTTCTCCATTCTCCCTCGATGATGATGGCATTCCAACTCCATAGCTCATACTACTCAACATCTGACCAGATGGCATGCTATGTATAACACTAGATTCCTTACTTTGACTCAAATTGTTTGTGCATATTGGTGCATATTTGGTGGACCATGTGGAATCTGTATAACCAGAATGACCACTCAGACAACAGGATTAATACATACTCATAAGCTTATTGGTCATACATATCAATTTAACCTAATTACGAAATAAAACAAGTTAATGTAGTAAAACACACCCAGCCGGAACATGATTCCTGCGTATCAAATCACACTAACTGTAGTAACCATAGAATATTTATCAAACCTTTAGGAAGTAGCAAGTCATAGGCAACATGCCTCTGGTGAACAGGGATTTCTCTCCGTTCACGATCACAGTCTTCAAGCCAGGTGGTTTTAACAACCTGAATGATGCCTGAAGCTGCAAAGCTCCTCACCTCCTTTTTGTCACTAAACAATCATATAAGAAGCAAATATGAGACAAAGTGCAATGCATTCAGAGAATGACTGCTCCTGATATCACAAACATAGTAGATAGAAATATTCATAAAGGCATCATCAAGACATCATCCACGCAAAAGTCTTAACTCAAAAAGCACCATGAGCTAGAAAAGTAGGAATGCATTCATAATACATTTTAGTTATAGGACAGACAGACTTACACCTCTGACAAAGTTCCAACCACTATATGTGTCAATTTGTCATTGTACAACATATAACGGGAACCCCCTCCTCTACGCACCATATTAACTAGTTTACGCATTTCAGAAGCTTCAAAACCAACAAGTAATATTCTGCAGTCTGACAAGTAGAGATCATTGTCTTCAGACTGAGAATCGTTGGCAACACAGACCTCTGGGTTTGATTTGTTTCTTGTCTCTGCAGTTGGGGCCTCACTGTCCCCGTCTTTAGAAACAACAGGAGCATACGGGAGCATAGAAGATGTGCTCTGTGAGAGTGTAGCTTCAAGATCTTGATCTGCAAACCGACTACAAGAAACAGAAAGAATATTTGATTCCGTAGGCATGGATGACTGTGCAGATAGTGAACTCCCAATAACCTTGACTTGGCTATGCTGCCTGGTCAAGTAACCTGCTACACTTTTGTTGGAAGATACAGAGCCACATTGAACAGTATAGGACTCCTCATTAAGACATGCTAATCACCAAAAGAGATAAAATTGAGCATTAGATAAAATGTGCAAGATGTGTTACAGGGGAAGGGAATGTAAGAAACCAGGAGATGCTAAGAATATAAAGTATTACCTCTTCTAGTAATCGATTGATCAAACCATTTCCGATTTACAATATGAATGTGGCCCCATCTTTGGGCAACTTTGTATTTGTCACCTTCCGTGGTGTATGAAAAGTTAAGAAAAATAGCTTCTCGATGAACAACATGCATAAAAAGAAATAATACAGAAACATCACAAAAGTTCCAAAATTGAAAAATATATCATATATAGAATTTCTAAATTCAATTGATGGTAGAAGAACTTGAATCCACATTACAAACACACACTTTCCTTTGTAAGCATGAAATATAAATTCTAAACTGATATCAAGGAAGATCTAACAAATATAGAAATATTCAATGAAATAAATTTCACAGAATTACAGAACATGAAGAAATGTGGAATGTCAGGGCATTTTCCTAGTCCAGATTAATTTAGACACTTATATCTGAAAGGTCTTGAATAAAAACAGATTTTTATGCTCACCAAAACATATGCAGTAAGTCTTTGCATACTTGGCACAAGTGCACATCTAAAGAAAGATAAGAGGATACATATCCATGTGATCTAAAAAACTTCTTCACAACGAATAACATAAAGGATATATCACAAATCAAATGTGTGCACTTTTTGGTTAGCTCAGGGGAATATTTCCCACCATTTTGTATGAGAAGTTTCTCAATCTCCTTGCGCTCATCTGAGAGACATAAGCTAATTAGCATGAAAAAAGAAATAGCTTAATATAACACCAAACCGTGCAGGGAAAAATAAACAAAATGATTTAACCAGCAGCACATAGATAAAACAATAACCTGCAGGAATTCTGGTAACACATATCGTCAATCCAGAGAAAGGAAGAACCCTGAACGACTCCTGAGGAGCAACACGGTGCTCAATCCAGCATTGATATAACCAATTAACAGTAACAATTGGTTTCTTGAGGATATTTAAAGCCCACTGCATGATGAGAAGATATTGGAAATAACAGTAAATGTAGCTGATGAATAATATAAAGTTCTTGATCAGGAGAGAGAAAGTATTTGCACGTGTATTAAGCTCATTGAGAAGAAAACAACTTAAACGAGAAGAAATCAACTTTTACTAATTAAACTGAATAGACCACAGTATTCAGGAACTAGATGAACCTTGTACTTTGCAGCCAAAACATTCTTTACAATGACAAAGCTAACATCCAAAGATGCTTTAGTCTGCAGTACTCCCCCCATAGCTGTGACCAACTTTTCTATCTTAACCTGTAACATGATGACAAGCATTTAATATGTGAATTGAGCTAGGAAATTTGCAGCAGTAAAAGAGAAAGAATAATGCAGATAAGTTTTTTATATTTAAAGCACACTTAGTGAATAATTAGATTAAAAGACTGCCACTGGGACACACAACTCATGTGCAAACCACAGTGTGATTAAGTTAATTATCACTTTACAAAGAATCATCACTTTTTTGTTCATAAATCTTAAAAAAAAAAAATTTCTTCTCCTCTTGGAAAGCACATGCAAGAATAAAGCAACATCAACAAAACCAGTAAGAAAGGAAGACACAAAAGAAGGTATAAAGAAATCTTTGAACAACTACAATGAAACACCTATTCTCAAAGGCCCAAAATCACCTAAAACCTTTGCATCTGGGAACTTTAATTATAATTCCACCTTAGTAGAACGTCAAGGGTATTTCAGATAGTAGATTCAGTAACTTTAACAACAAAATTAACGGTCAACATGTAATATATACATTCTTCATCAGAGAAGCACACCATAATGAAGCTAAAACTCTTTTTGCAGTTAACAACGTGCAATCAGAAAAATTGTATAACATTATAGTAAATGGATAAGGTACAAAAAAGGAACAAAAAAAAAAAAATACCTTCTCATCCATGTCAAAACCAGAGGTGAGTACTTTGGCACCATCCATTGCAAGGCAACAAGTGAACCCTCGTTTAGGCAGGGCTCTATTTTCTTTTGCACACGAAAGCACACACTGAGTACCTGCCCAACAATGCATACCCAGATCAGAAAGAAAAGTAAAATTGTCCAATTAAATTTCTAATCATTTCTATCCATATTATTCCCCTCAATTCTCTCTGACAACTAAATCGAGGTCATTTCAGAATTTCAAATACAAAAATAGATATGAAAATTGAGTTGCTGTTTCGTTATGTATTCAAAAACTGTTTCATTTTCAAAAACAGAAAACAGAAAAAACACGTGTTTGGAAAATTTTGTTTTCATAAACAAAAGACATTACTT
This sequence comes from Trichilia minutiflora, assembly GCA_035590515.1. Classification (NCBI taxonomy): domain Eukaryota; kingdom Viridiplantae; phylum Streptophyta; class Magnoliopsida; order Sapindales; family Meliaceae; genus Trichilia; species Trichilia minutiflora. The sequence continues at coordinate 1,221,563 of JAVXUL010000003.1, read as the reverse complement.
TTAAAGTTAACTAAAAAGCTGAAAACAACTTTACTCATTTCAAAAATAATAACAAAAAAACAAGTTTTCATTGTTTTTCATTTTCAAAAATATTTTCAACAAACACATCAAAAATCAAAAACTATTTTAAAAACGTCACCAAACACATCAAGAATCAAAATATAACACAGAATTACACAAATACCTAACAAATTGCACCCCTTCGTTCTAAGATCCTCGAATTTCTCCTGCCAAAATCAAAAACAAAAATTAAAAAAACAATAAATTTCCACAAAAGAAAAGGAGATGCCGAAGCGAGATGAAGCCGAAAGAGAAAGAGATGGCACATGATCGGAAGAGGAGATGACGTGGAAATCATTAGGGCCAGTGCGAGAAGGATCGCAGCAGAGGAAGACACCAGCTCCGTTAAGCTTGAGCGCGTCGAGAAGTGCGTCGAAGACTTCCGGCGCCACCAAATTCCTCGACATAAACACATTCGCTCCCTTGAATGGCTTAGCTTTCATCATCTTCAGTAGAATTATTAATATTTAACTATAATTAATTAATGGACAAAAATACGAACGAGGAAAGATTTCAGATGAGTCTGTTCTGTTAAGTGAAATTTTTGAAAAATGAGTGATGCCAATGAATAGTTAGGATTTTGAGGCAGGGAATTTTGGGAAGAAATGTATAACAGGCGGGAAGTGTTTATTGTATGCCATGTAACTGCGGTCCATGATTTCTCATGAATGTTATCCGCTCACCGTCCGACGTGAATACCTATGACTGTGATTGTTATCCTCATTGCCGTTTGATGTGATGACGCATCACTGATAACTGGTTCAACGACCAAATGCCACGTCAGTAATAACTTTACTAATAAATTTTTTTTGTAATTAATTAATCATGAATTTTTTGATATAGCATGCATAAACATAATTGATGTTTTTGTCGGTGCAATCGCTGTCACGCTATCCTCGCAACTCGCAAGCAATCCTGGTAATCAAAAGGACGAAGCAATAGTAGAGGTTGAAAATAAAGAGGGCCTAAAATGGAGTTTTCTAGCCCAATTTTTCAATAAATGTGGGCATACTGTTAAGTACTTCATTAAATCCGTTGATCAGAGAGGATTGAAATGAGTAAACTATAGAAAGACTCGGTTAAATCAAAATGAGCAAAGTTTTAATTATATGATTATTTGATCATGAAGATCAAAATGAGCGTAAATGTTCGCAACATTAAGATTATAGAGGTAGTTGATGACAAGTGATGCTTAACCTATAAATATGATTGACTCTTCCACTGTTCCACATATTCACTTGGAGAGGGTTCGAATGGTCATTTTATTTCTAAGATCTGATCAAGTGATACATCGACAGTCGACAGATGATAGACGGGGATACATCAATGTGTCACCAAATACATATCAAACATTCACTGACATGGACTCTCTTTGTACATTCACAATGATTGATGATTACATCATCAAGATTAATCCTGAATGAAAATGCACTTTCTTGATAAGGATTGCTATTTATTTACTAAAATTTGATACGGAAAATCCAGACTGAATTATCCATTCTTGCAATTTTCTCCTAATTGTATCATCAAACTCAAATTTAAGTTCTAATTTTTTTCACATCTTTAACTCAAACATGCATTTAAAAAAATTTAAAATTTTTAAGTTCTTGCATTGTTTTTTCAAAAATCACCGAGAAATATACACTTTTTTTTTTAAATTTTATGAACCGTAAGTGCGATCCATGTACCATGCTTTTCAGGCTTGGTCTTTCTAATTCATTCAGCCAACAGGTAAACATCACTACTTCCGGTTTTTATACCGCCAGTACTTTGATTCGGTCAAATATGCAATGTTAAATGAAAAATATCATTTTACACATCAACTACAACTTTGAAATTTCTCCTATCAAGCTCTTTAGAAAAGGGAGAAAAAACACACACGCTAAACTGTCATGATGCAATTGCAACATCTTTTTACTTACAAAAATGGTAACTGATATGGTAACAATCAGTCAGGTCAGAATGAATGGAATCTCATCAGTGAAAGAAGAAAGAAAAGAAAACTATTTGTGTTACAGACAAACACACGCTATATGGTGTGCAGACTTTCCTAAATCATCACGTCAGCTTGACTGTTAGAAATTGGGAGGAGGAGGCGCAGTAGTGGATGGAAGGTTTAATTTCTGAGGAAGAATTGCAGTCTGCTGCTTATGTGACTTTTGTCTTTCCTCGTTCATTTGTGCAGGTAACTTCTCTGGATGGAAATAAACTCCATCCGGTTCCTGCTCTGGCTTCCTCTTCACCTTTTTCTTTGTTATTGCGCCATCTACTGGCATCTTTGCTTCGTCTGCAGAATTGCTTGAACTTCCTTTCGACTTCTCTTGTTTTGGCCTGTCTAAGTTCAAAGCATTTGCCGAGGGACTAGGGGTTTTCACAGCAGCTGTTGTTGTGCTGGAAATTGGTTTGGTAGCCGACACTAAATTATGACTGACTGAATCGGTTACCAATCTCTCCCGCATATACTGTGGCTGGGCAATACTAGCCTCCCCTCGAACAGTCTCATCTACTTTTGGTACCAACATCTTTTTCCTCTTCATTTTCTCTTGATCCTTTAAAAAAAAGAATAATTAAAAAAAAATCAATATTACTATAATACATGGAAAGCAGACCAAAACACAAGGGTGATATGGTAAATCAAAGACATTCTATTTTTCCTTGAACTTCAGGAAACTATCCGAAAGTCTTGTCAATTCTTCACAAAAAGAAAATTTCACAAATATAATACATCGACGAAACGTGGAGCAGAACACCCAGCACCCAATAAATTTTCGTTAATCTGTATCTAAAGAAAGTTATGATAAACTTAGCCCAAGAACATATGGCTTCATTTGGCATTAAGGTGAAGCCACTGTTGTTGTGGAATGGAAGCATAAGATGTCAAATATTAATGAAAAAATTATTGTGACGCACTAAAACTCAATGTTATCAATGTTACCAAACGCTTTTTTAACTTTGCTATCAAAGCACATCATAAGCACCATAATCCAAAACAAAGCCTACACCAATCCTTTCAAAATGCACTTATTTGTAATCTTTAGCTTTCATTACATGGATGATAGAAACTTTTCCAACATTACTTGTCATATGTTTGGGATTAAAGGATAGAATCACCAGATATCAAATATGTGTATGGTAAAAGCTAGCTTTCAAGCAAAATTGGAGTTGGTATTTATCAACTCCAATAGGTGTTCACCAAACACTTTAGCTGTTTTGTGCTTTCAATGTAGAAGCACCACAGTCCAAAATTTACAAAGAAGTTATATTGCAAACAGAGATACTCAACCACATAGATCTCTTTCAGGTTATTATAGTCACAACAATCCAAGTCGGATGCAACTGAACCATGAATATCCAAAAAAGTGACAAGAAAAAATGTGTCCCATCGATATAATACATATTTCCAACTTAAAAAAAAAAAAGAAGTTGGTATTAGCCAATGCATATAAAGATTGAACAGTCAGTGGGGAAATTCTGCATACCTTATGTCTGTTGTACAGTTCCCTTCTTCTCTCCTTTGACCTACAAATTGCACGTTTGATCCCATGGTTGTCCATGAAACCCTTTGGCCACAATTCTGCAAGCTGCATCACAGAAAAGGTCTACAATGTCAAAAAATTTAATGAAAGAGGCAGAAATACTATTGAGCAGTAACAACAATTGTTCAAAATCTGGTGACAATTAAACAATGATATGGGCAAGTGAAAAAATATGCAAGCTGAAATAGTAAATTCAAGCAGAATACATAAAAAGCAGCAAATCAGTTGATACAAAATTAAATGGGAAACTAAACAACAGTAAGGGAAAGTGAACAACCTCCACATACAACTTTCTGATTTGTGGACCAGCATCTTCATCCAGTCCCTATTACAATCAAACAGTTGAGACCAGAATAAGATGCACAAAGAAACAAAATTCTCCAATGGACAGGAAAATTTTCCAAGAAAAGTATTGCAAGATGAGTACATCAACATAAAGGTCATAGAGATCACAGATCTTGTCCTCCAGCACAGAATCCATACTATATTTTCTTTTAAGGACTCCTTTCACTTGAGATCCAGTTTCTTGAAAATCATCTGAAGCTCCAGCTTGTTGCTCAAATGCCTGAAAATCAATAATGAATCTCAAGTTAACGCATAAAATTTGACTTTTTGAGATGCACAAGCAACACAACAGTTCAACATATAAACAGCGGATCGCAGCAGGAAAAAAAAATAAAAATCACATTAGGAAAGGAACAACAGAGAGGCTGTCAGATTCAAAGAAGAAAGAGCCCTCATTAAGCAAAAGGCAGTGCTAAGATGGGAAAAAGAACAATATTGTTTTATTAGTCATGAATGCATCACTTAACGTTCAGCAGCAAATAAAGCTTAGAACCTAAAAGAGAAAACTCTACCCCAGGATATCCATCCAAGAGAGAAAGAGAAAGATGAACAAAACAAACCTTAGACTCCAAAGTAGGGACTCGCTCTTTTATCATCTCAACAACTTCCTTCTTTATCAGTTGAAACCTATCATCTTTCTCTTTCTTTGCCGACAAACCCATAGTAATCATTATTTTTAAGTTTCTCTGTAGCAAAACCCAAAATTGCCACAAGATCAGAAAAGGTCAAATACTATTATACATGAAAAAACAAACTCTTACTTGATTGATACTGAAGTCAGAAAAAAGCAAACAAATCACTGATCTGAAACAATTGTGGAGACCATTTAATTATACTCATCAAACTGCAAGAAGCTTTTACTATAGGAGCAAACAATGGAGCAAGACAATGCTCAACAAGGTTAACCAACTTCTAGAAAAGTAATAACAATCTTATCACATCAAAGCACTATTCTGATTGTAGCAGCTTCTTCAGAAAGACTTAATTCTACAATTCAAGAGCCAATACATGACCAATTAAGAGAATAAAACAATTCCTAAACACCAATATAATAACCATGACACATAATATAGACGAGAAAAGTCATGCCATCTCCCATGTTGTTAAGTTAAACACAACTAACCAAATCACAGCAACTTTTCTATCCACATTTCCTTTTTCATATTCTTTTTTAAACACCAAAATTTCAGTCACACAAAGCAATGGCTGCTTGTCTATAATTGCATAAAATCAAGAATATAAATGTGTTATTACTGTTCAAACTATTAGTTGATGCATGGTTTTCCAGACCAGCACTCACAAAAACACTAAAAGCAATAATTTTTCTCAAACTACAACATTCACTAGCACCATAATTATCATCCCATTCAGCCACCAACTTCATGAAGTCATATGTAGATAAGAACTGAAACCACAATTACAAAGTGTAGCAACAAGTACCAAGAGTCGTATCCTTGTTTCATGCAAATTGAGATACCTTAAGTGTTCTAAGCTGTATTAAGTGTCCGAGGATACCCATCAGGCGATTGATTAACTCTTTTGATATTTTCCCCTGGCTTGCCTGCTGCAAATTTTCATAATAACAAACTTATACTTTCTTCAAAGGCACCAAGGTATAAAGAAAAGGAACTAAAAAATGCAAGCAAGCAAAACATTTTTAAAGCATAGAATCAAGGATCAAGTAGAGGAATGATATCAATGTCCCTCCATTACCGCTAATCTAGCGACTTTGGCAAGCTTCAGTTTTATTTCTCTTGGCAACCTCCTTTTAACAGCCTGGGATGAAGTATCAGCTTCTTGGTTTTCCATAGCAGGCGGCCTTGCTGTTACATTTTACACAGAACATTTTTTTTTTCATTTTGAGGACTTCCCAAATAATCATCTATCTATGAAAACTAAAAATTTGGTGCGAATATAGAAGCTTACATTCTGCAACCATCTTCTCCAACTCCCTAATGGCCTTTTCAAGCATTGAACTTTTGGACCTTACACTGGAACCATCCTTTCTGTGCATATGAGAAGCCTTCTGCAAGATATTAGACACAATAACTAACCTCAGTAATATAGGATTATCATGTCCGATTCCAAAGAGTTGCAAGTCCGGCACTGACCAAGTGAAACAGGATACCAGTTTCGGTGTTCAACATGTGGCTAAGACATTGTTACCAATAAAAAGAAAAAAATATTAAAGTAGATAAATATGAAAAAGTACTTACTGTTGTTTGCATGGGATACTTGCCGTCAGAAACATTGATCTCCGACAATTCATGAGTGCCATTTTTTTCTCTTTGCCTAACAGACAGTTCCAGCTCATCAACATTATGCGGTGGTCTTCCAGACTGGGATTTGGATTGAGTATGTGCATGTGTGGATTGAGTATGTGCATGTGCACTTTGATCAGGGTACTTCTGATATAAAGCACCAGAAGGTCCACTTGTGTCTTTCAATTTGTTAGTGACATACTTTGACTGAAGAACTCCTGTCTTCAGCCTTTCAACATCCTTAGCCTCCGCTGAAGATACAGAAACATCCCCATTTGATACTTTAAGAGACAAAGGATTCAAATTCATTTTATAATCGGCCAATTTCTTTTTGGGAGGAACTCCAGAAGCATTCAATTGATTCGGGGATCTCATATCCTCATAATGTATGCTTGTTACAGCCAAATTTTGAGTAGGAAAGTTTTTTCCAGCTAATGGTGCTGACTTTGTAGTGGCTGTTTTAGTCAGTTTTACATGTTTGTTTGACAAATGACCATCATCATTTTCACCATGTGCTTTCACCATATCTTTTCTTCGCCTTTTCTTCTGTTGCTGATTAGGTGTTACAGCAGGTTCATTACTTGAAAAAGAAAACAAAGGAAATTAGTAAAGGCAAATATTAAAGAATATTTTTGACATATATTCATGATGCAAAACAAAAGAATTCTTTAAAAAAGGAAAAAGACGTAAATCTATGTAACTTCTCTTCACCATAAAATAAATACACTACATCTTTTACTTTGAGGCAAGACTAAAGGATGTTGAAAGCAAAGTAATCAAACCACCAACACTATTAACACTGGAAAAATATTTATGTTGAAAACTCTAATACTTGCCTCCTCTAAATATTAACTCCATCAAAAAATCCCCCAGAAGAGTCACAAGTCAGTTATATACCCTACCACTGAATACCCTTAACTTTTTATATACCCTTGCTTTATCAATAGGTATTCTATGGCAATGTAGCATAAGCCTTAAGCATACATGACCAAAGCTGCCCGCTACTCGTGGATTAAAGTAGTATAAAACCCTTAGTATTAGACTTACTTTTTCACAATTGCATATCAAAAAGAAGGGTTTCTGTATCTCCTACTGAATGAGGTTTTCTATTCAAGTTCTTGAACAAATTTCTCCAACTGAAAAGGAAAGAAGTTATAATTGACCTGTGGTTAAGTGATAGAGGACACAATCTAGCTTCATGGTAAATCAAAGATGGTATAAATTTCATCCATCTAGAAATTTTCAAGACTTAAAGAGAAAGAAAATAAAGAAACAGAAAAATGCTAATATATAGTTGATGTAAATTGAGACCACAGAGCTCTATCAATAACGGGTGAAAAAGAAAACTCACATGCGCTCCAACCTTCCCCTATTAACAAAGAATCCATCATGTTTTATTGCTGAATTATCAACTTCAAAATATTCATCCTGCGTAGTAAGGAATGAAGAAAATCATGTGTATTAAACAAACTACATAATAGAAGAACATTAAATTGCAGCTGCAGAAATATCAACATAACCTTCCAAAACACAAATAAAAACCAAAAAACCAACCAGCTCAGCGTCATCAATAAAAGAGTCTTCTGTATCATACTGATCATCATCAGGAGTTTCATCAAGTTCTTCATCGTCACTGCTATCCTTACCCTGAGAAGGATTGCTAGTTCCATTAGCATATAAAATTCCAAATGTGTATCATAATGCCCGTTGTATGTTAAAAGTTTACTTGTTTAGAACAATTATCCACACACAAATTCTTGCTACTATAACTTACCATGTAAAGACGTTCAATCTTCTCGATAACTGCACTGAAGCGATGTGGAGCAGGCTCATCTTTCCCTTTATCTTCTGTCGCTTGCACCTAAACAAGATCACTTTTCAAACTAAGAATCTAACTTCACGTCACAAAAACAACACATAGAAACTCTATGCACAAAATGTTATACATCAACAAGAAAATCCAAGTCTCAGGTAATTTTCATCGCTAATAAAAGCACAAACAGAAAGATATGTGGGATTCCAACATTACAATCTGGAAGTAGTCAATAAACACATTAACTATACTAATTTATGTTTTATGTAGCTAATAACTCTGTAAAATAACTACCAAAAGCATTCGCGGTTCTCAAAAATAGTAAAATTCACCCTAGTTTGCAACACTGACTTCCAATTTCCATTCCAAATCCACTGGAAATCTATCGAAAGATCTCTAAACCAAATTAACCAATAACAATTTTAGCATACCAAATAATCCATAAACACAAAATATATATATATATATATATATGTGTGTGTGTGTGTGTGTGTGTGTGTGTGTGTGTGTGTGTATGCAGTGTACAGAATATGAATGGAATGAATAGATTGAATGAACTCACAGGGGATATGAGAGACTCAACGTTGGGACGGGCAACGGGTTGTGGGTCGGGTACGGAATTGGATGGTCCGAATACGATACTATTGGCCTTGTTAGCGTCTTTCACGAGCTTCTTCCACGACACATACGTGGTCTCTCCAGGTCGGAGCTCCACGGCAAACACTTGCCGGTCACCAGATTTCAGAAACGATGATGTAGGTTTCGACGAGGATGACTCACCGCCGCCTCCGCCTCCAACGGAACCGCCAGGCTTATCTTCCTCCATCGATAAATCCGGTACGGGTCCAAATGATCGTAATTCTAGAATATGCAAATGGCAATCGAATTGAACGTTTCGACAACCAGCAATTCAAGATTTGAGAGACATGAAGGTTTCAATTGGAAGGACAGATTGCGCGGGATAGTGAAATGTTTTTCGGAGGGTTTTTGGTGTTTTTTCACGTAATTTTTTTTTTCCTTTTTGACTGCAGATTTTTATTTTCTGGTTGAAAATTTTTTTCTTGCGTTTTCTTTCCTGAGAAAATTTTTAAGACGCAACCTCTATGGGCCTAGGGAATGGGCCTAAGCCCGTTGAGAGTCTCTGGTCATCCACTTAGCCAAGCAAGAAAATAACCAAACGAGCGTCACCCATCCGAGTCCCTGCATTTTTCAAATATTACAGATGATAACATAGGATTTTATTCACAACATACAAGTCATCAACTCTAATTGAAACAACATTTTCCAAATACAACGATAGTTTTTGAGAAAACTTTATTGAAGTAACAGAAAGAGAAGGAATAAAAAAGTGAACTAGCGAACTTTATTGAAGTAACACAAGAATCAAAATCTTCCCTGTTGTGAAAAAAACGAAAAATCAAAGGACAACTTAACTACTTTATTTCCCAAACTTCCACAAATCAATTTATTTACATTAAGAAACCGTAAAAAAGAATTGACAACAAACAATAGTCCCACCATGTTTGCAGTTACAGCAGGATTATTAATAAATTTTTCAATGTTAATGTTTCTTGTATAATTAACTAAATTTCAAACTCCAAAACGTAATATAAAAACCCACAAAAAAAAATTTTGAAGCATTTTCTTGACAAAAATATTCAATTTCAATATTATCACACAATCAAAATAGATAATCAATAAAAAATAAAACATTTATATAAAAATCATAATTTTTAACCCAAAAAAAAGGAAAAAGAAGTAAAATACCTCACTAACTAGAGTCTGGGAAAATGATGAAAAGCAAAACCAAATGCTTCTGTATCTTTAGATGATACGTCAAACTGTTTTCTTTTTCTTTTATTTTTTTTTGTTATTAGGGTTTTGAAAGATAGTGAATTTAAATTTTTTTTATTCAGGATAATAATAAAAATATAAATTTTTTAATTGATAAAAGTGACTTTATAGTTAGAGCTTAAAGAAAAAAAGAAATAAAAGCTTTTTTTTATAGTTTTTTCTATAGAACTTATTTGTTATATATATATGTACTAAAAAAAGTTACTTATTTTTTTTAAACTTTATGAAAATTAATAGTTGATTGAACTTCTCCTTATAAGGAGAAGATAAACTGAAAAAAAAAAACTCAACCAAACAGACACCAAATAAAGTGATGAACTACACGCTAAGAATGGCTATTTGTCATTTAACATGTTACTGCCGTTTGTCATTTATTAACATTAATTTCTAATAAAATTTATAAATTTTATATTAATATTTAAAATTGAGAATTTTAGTAAAAATTATAATACCTTAATATGAATTGCAACCCTATTATCTTATTACAAACTCATTTTAAAACATTTATTAAAAAATAATTTATGAATTTGAATATAAAGTAAATATTGTATCCATAAATTAGAGAAATTCATTTTTTAAACACCGGAGAACTTATTTAAGTGTGTATATTTTATGAAATAATATTTAATGTTACAATGACAAAAATGGTGAATATTTGTGTAATAATTATAGTTAAAAATTGTTTTCAAGTAAAAAGGGTGAGAGCTATAATTATACTTTTGAGTTCTTACAATTCATATAAGGTAATTAGAATAATTTATTATTACAGTGATTATATTTTATTTTAAAAATAAAATTAAAAAAGTGTTTCGAAACACTAATTTTAAGTCAGGTTCACTCAATTTTACATTGATATTTGATATTTGGATTCAAAAAATACCAATAAAATGAATGAAAATTAACTTTAATTATTTAAAATACTATATTAATCTCATATGTATATTAAAATATGTAAGGTACAATCATCAAACTCTAATTGTTTTGTTATAATTTTTAAATTTAACACGAAAAGT
>JAVXUL010000003.1:1183202-1210581 GCA_035590515.1 Trichilia minutiflora | reverse complement strand
TTCAGCGGGCGTTTTCGTCTTTTAATTTCCAGGGTATTTTCGTCATCAAACAGTGAGTCGGGTCATTTTTGAATGAAAATTATTACTGTGGACATTTTTGAATTTTGATTATGAACATTGGGCATTTTTGGTTAATTCCCTTGTTTTTTATATTTTTTCTTTAAATTATATTTTTTTTATTTTTTTGCTTTAAATTCCAATTTTTTTTTTTCCAATTTTCAAATCATACGTTATAAATACGTACCATCAATGTGCTATGTCTTTTCAGGATTCGGCTTTCTAATTCACTCACCCAGCAAGCAAACGTCTCTGCTTCCAATTTTTATACCCCCCATGATCCAGTCAGAAATGCAGATTAAGTGAAAATTATTATCGTACACTCAAACTACAACCTTCTGGTTTCTCCTATTAAGATTAAAAAAAAACTAATAATCTGACATGGTGCAATTGCGACATTTTTTACTTACAAAAATGGTAACTGATATGGCAACAACCAGTCAGGTCAAAATGAATGGAATATCATCAATGAAAGAAGAAAGAAAACAAAAGAAAACTACTTGTGTTACAGACGTACACACGCTATATGGTGTGCAAACTTTCCTAAATCGTCATGTCAGCTTGAATGTTCGAAATTGGGAGGAGGAGGTGCACTGGATAGAAGGTTTAATTTCTGAGGAAGAAATGCGGTTTGCTGCTTATGCAACTTTTGTCTTTCCTCGTTCATTTGTGGAGGTAACTTCTCCAGATGGAAGTAAGTTCCGTCCAGCTCCTGCTCTGGCTTCCTCTTTACCTTTTTCTTTGTTATTGCACCATCTACTGGAATCTTTGCTTCATCTGCAGAATTGCTTGAACTTCCTTTCAACTTCTCTTGTTTTAGCCTTTCTAAGCTCAAAGCATTTGCTGACGGACTAGGGATTTTCATGGCAGCTGTTGTTGTGTTGGAAATTGACTTGGTAGCCGAGACTAAATTATGACTGGTTGTTGTGTTGGAAATTGACTTTGTAGCCGAGACTAAATTATGACTGGCTGAATCAGTGACCAATCTCTCCCGTGGATACTGTGACTGAGCAATTGAATTACCCTCAATCCGAACAGTCTCATCTACTTTTGGTGCCAAAATCTTCTTCATCTTGACTTTCTCTTGATCCTTTCAAAAGAAACAAATAATAAATAAAAAAAATCATTAATACTATAATACACAGAAACAGACCAAAACACAAGGACAATGATGATGAATTAAAGACAACATTGTTCGCCTTTTCCTTTAACTTCAGGAAATAAAACGAAAGTCTATCCAAATTTCAACATTTCGTGTGCCATTCCACAACCACTGGTTAGGAGACAGGAAATTGACAACTCTAACAGAAAGAAGAATCCACAAATATGATACCTCCATAACATCCAGGAAAAGTTGGAACAGAACACAAAGCACCCAACAAACTTTTGTTCATCTGTATCTAAATAAAGATATGATAACCTTTGCCCAAGAGAATAAGGCTTCGTTTGGTATTAAGGTGAAGCCACAATTGTTGTGGAATGAAAGTATTAGATATCAAATATTAATGAAAAAATAAATAGCTTCCACTAAAAGTTAACGTTATCAAACACTTTTTTTAACTTTGCTATCAAAGCACGACAGATGCACCACAATCCCAAACAAAACCTACGCCAATCCTTTCAAAATGCAGTAGTTTGTAATCTTGAGCTTTCATCACATGTATGGTAGAACCTTTTCCAACATTACTTAGCATATGTTAGGGATCAAAGGGTAGAATCACTAGATATCAAATATAAGTTTAAGGTAAAAGCTAGCTTTCAAGTAAAATTGGTGTTTACCAATCACTTGAACTGTTCTGTTTTCAAAGTTAAATAAAAGCACAGCAGTTTGAAATTTGCAAGAAAGTTATATTGCAAACAGACAAACTCAAGCGCATAGATCTATTTCAGGTTATTATAATTACAACAGTCCAAGTGGAATGCAACTGATCAGACCAAGGTCCGTACGACCCCTAGTGGTGTCTAACAGGCCGGGGTAACCCGCGAACCGGTCCAACCCGGCCCGTCAAAAACCACACGAGCCGGGCCGGTTTCGGGCCCATATAAACGGGCTGGGCTGGTTCCAGATATTTGGAACCTGCAACTCGGCCTGTGTGGCCTTTGACCCGACGGGTTGAACCGACGGTTCGGACTAGTTCAACCCATTGAATGAAATAAAAATAAATAAAAAAGGCAGCAACCAGCCGGTTACTGTGTGAACCAGCGGGTTGAACCGGAACCGGCCTGTGACTATTTATTTTCCGATTCCGGGCCGATTCCATCAATCATGAACAGTGGAACCGGCCCGGCCCGGCCCATTTCTGTTACCGATTCGAACTGGTTTCATCTTTTCCGGTTCATTGACCCGGCCCGAACCGCGGTTCCGAGCCCGTTAGACACCTTTAACGACCCCACTATGAATATCCAAAAAAGTGACAAGAAAAATGGTGCTCAACCGACAAAAGATATACTTCCAACTTAAAAAAAGAGTAGTTGGTATTAGCCAATGTGTATAAAGATTGAACAGTTGGGGATTTCTGCATACCTTATGTCTGTTGTACGGTTCCCTTCTTCTCTCCTTCGCTCTGCAAATTGCACGTTTGATCCCATGGTTGTCCATGAAACCCTTTGGCCACAATTCTGCAAGCTGCATCACAGAGACGAGTCTAAAAGGTCAAAAAACTTAATGAAAAGGTTGAAAAACTATTAAGCAGTAACAACAATTATTAAAAATTTGGTAACATTGAACAATGATAAGTGAAAAAATAATGCAAGCTCAAATAGTAAATTCAACCAGCATGCATAAAAAGCAGCAAAGCAGGCAGGCATGAAATTAAATGGGAAATTGAATGACAGTAAGGGAAAGTGAACAACCTCCACATACAGCTTTCTGATCTGTGGACCAGCATCTTCATCCAGTCCCTGTTACAACCAAACAATTGAAACCAGAATAAGATGCACAAAGACACAAAATTCTCCAAGAAATTTTTCAAGAAAGGGTATTGCAAGAGAAGTACATCAACATAAAGGTCATAGAGATCACAGATCTTGTCCTCCAGTACAGAATCCATACTATATTTTCTTTTAAGGACTCCTTTCGCTTCAGATCCAGTTTCTTGAAAATCATCTGAAACTCCAGCTAGTTGCTCAAGGGCCTGAAAATCAATAATGAATCTCAAGTTAATGCATAAAAACTTGACTTTTTGATATGTATAATCAACATGAAGGAACAACATATAAACATAGGACTGCTGCATGAACCAAAATAAAGTTCACATTAGGAAAGGAATAACAGAGAGGCCATAAGTTTCAAAGAAGAAAGAGCCCTAAATAGACAAAAGGCAATACTAAGCTGGGAAAAAGAAGAGCAGTATTGTTGTATTATTTATGAATGCATCACTTAACTTTCACCAGCAAATAAAGCTTAGAACCTAAAAAAAAAACAGACCCCAGTGTATCCAACAGAGAGAGAGAGAGAGAGATTTAACTAAAACACACCTTGGACTCCAGTGCAGGTACTCGCTCTTTTATCATCTCAACAACTTCCTTTTTTATCAGTTGAAACCTATCATCTTTCTCTTGCTTTGCTGACAAACCCATACTAATCATGATTTTTAAGTTTCTCTGTAGCAAAATCAAAATTGCCACAAGATTAGTAGAAGTCAAGTTATATTACATATGAAAAACAACCTCTGACGTGATTGTTACTCAAAACAGAGAAAAGCAAACAAATCACTGATCTGAAACAATTACAGAGGCCACTTAATTAAACAATTTGCCATAAATCATCAAACTGCAAGAAGCTTTTATTGTAGGAGGAAATGTTAAGACAAGACAATGATCGGTTCAAAATACTTCTAGAAAAGTCATCACAATCATTTCGCATCAAAGCACAATGCTGATTATAGCAGCTTCCTCAGAAAGTCTTTTCATATTACAATTAAAGAGCCAATGACCAATTAGAAAATGGGGGTTAACAAAACAAGCTCACAGCAATTGCTGATTTTATGCCAATACAATAACCATGACACAATAGGTCAGAAAATAAGATGACATAGTTCAAGGGCCACCACGCATCATGACCATATTATAGACAACAAAAGTCATGTCATCAGTCCTCTCCATTGTTGTTAAGTTAAACAAAACTAACCAAATCAAAGCAACCTTTCTATCCACATTTCTTTTTCATATTTCTATTTAAACATCAAAATTTCAGTAGCACAAAGCAACAGCCGCTTATCCATAAATTGCACAAAATCATGAACATAAATGTGTTATTATTTTCAAAATTATTAGTTGATGCATGATTTTCTAAACCAGTAATCAGAAAAGCATTAAAAGCACTAATTTCTTTCAAACTACAACATTCTTTAGCAACTATAATTATCATCCCATTCGGCCACCAACTTCATGATGTCATATGTAGATAAGAACTGAGACCACAATTACAAAGTGGAACAACAAGTACCAAGAGTCATATCTTTGTTTGATGGAAATTGAGATACCTTAAGTGTTCTAAGCTGTATTAAGTGTCCAAGGATACTCATCAGGCGATTGATTAATTCTTTTGATATTTTCCCCTGGCTTGCCTGCTGCAAAATTTCAAAATAACATACTTATATTTTCTTCAAAAGTACCAAGGTAAAAAGAAAAGGAAAAAAAATGCAAGCAAGCAAAACATTTTTAAAACATAGAATCAAGGATCAAGTAGAGGAATGATATCAATGTCCCTCCATTACCGCTAATCTAGCGACTTTGGCAAGCTTTAGCTTTATTTCTCTGGGCAATCTTCTTTTGACAGACTGGGATGAAGTATCAGCTTCTTGGTTTTCCATAGCAGGTGGCCTTGCTGTTACATTTTACACAAAGAACATTTTTTTTTTCATTTTGAGGAACCTCCCAAATAATTATCTATCTATGAAATCTAAAAGTTCCTTGCGAATATAAAACCTTACATTCAGCAACCATCTTCGCTAACTCCCTAATGGCCCTTTCAAGCATTGAACTTTTGGACCTTACGCTGGAACCATCCTTTCTATGCATATAAGAAGCCCTCTGCAAGATAGTAGACACAATAATTAACCTCAGTAATATAAGATTATCTTGTCCGATTCCAAAGAATTGCCAAGTCCGGCACTGCCCAAATGAAACAAGATACCAGTTTCGGTTTCCAACATGTGGTTAAGATGTTGTTAGCCTATAAAAGAAAAAATATCAAAGAATATAAATATGAAAAAAGTACTTACTGTTGTTTGCATGGGATACTTGCTGTCAGAAACATTGATCTCTGACAGTTCATGACTGCCATTTTTTTCCCTTTGCCGGACAGAGAGTTCCAGGCCAGCAACATTATGCAGTGGTCTTCCAGACTGGGACTTGGATCGGGCATGTGCATGTGCATATGCACTTTGGTCAAGGTACTTCTGATGTGAAGCATCAGGAGGTCCACTTGTGTCTTTCAATTTGTTAGTGACATACTTTGCCTGAAGAACTCCTGTCTTCAGCTTTTCAACATCCTTTTCCCTGGCTGAAGATACAGAAACGTCCCCATTTGATACTTCAAGAGACGAAGGATCCAAATTCATTTTATAATCAGCCAATTTCTTTTTGGAAGGAATTCCAGAAGCATTCAATTGATTATGGGATCTCATATCCTCATAGTGCATACTCATCACAGCCAAATTTTGAGTAGGAAAGTTTTTTCCAACTAATGGTGCTGACTTTGCAGTGGCTGTTTCAGTCAGTTTTACAAGTTTGTTTGACAAACGACAATTATCATTCTCACGACGTGCCTTCGCCATATCTTTTCTTCGCCTTTTCTTCTGCTGCTGGTTAGGTGTTACAGTGGGTTCATTGCTTTAAAAGATAATAAGGGAAATTAGCAAAGGTAACTATTAATATTTTTTGTATATATTAATGAAACCATATAAAAGAATTCTTTCACAAAAAAATGATGTAAATCTATGTAACTTCTCTTCAACATAAAATAGACATGAAATATATGAAATGCCGGTTACTTTTAGGCTGAGAGTAAAGGACAATCTAAAAATCAAACCCACTGATGCTATTAACACTAATAAAAAACCCGCACATGTTGAAAACACTAAAACTTGCCTCCTCTGTCAAAAAACATTTTATTGCTTAATAAGAAACCCGAAGTATTCATCTTTCCTCCTCATACTTAAACCATATATTTTCCAACCTGACCACCAAATAAACCAAAGGAAGGCAGCCCTAAAACAGTTTTACTGTTTCCATCCACAACAAGAGAATTCCTTCAAATAGTTGCTCAATGTTTCTTCACCCTCTTACTATCTTTGCCTTTGGTATATCATCATCAATACAAGCTCTAACACATGTTCTGCAATTTTACACCCCATAATCATAGGTTTCCCAGACTGTGTCCCACGTATAAAACCACACAATAAGTAGCTACTCGAGTAAGAAATTTGATAAGGGGCTCTTATGCTCAATTTTGATATGTTTGGAGGAGAGAAAGTATACTGCAGATGTCAACAGGCCAGTAACTAAGTTAAGATTGACTATCAAGAAGTTGTATCCATAGAAATGCTTAACATGCTAGTAACAACATCAAGGATGTGCTGTATCAACAAGTTTTAACATTGAACTCTCCTTGTTGAGGAAGGTCTTAATCTCACATTGCTAAAGGTCTTTCTTAACTTTTCAGATCCCTTGCTCTGTCAATAAATATTCTGTGACACTGTAGCAGAAGCCTTGAGCATATATGGCCAAAGCAGCCCACTTCTTGTGGATTAAGTAGACAACACCCTTAGTATTAGACTTACTTTTTGACAGTTGCAATATCAGAAAGAACAGTTTCTAAATCTCCTACTGAATGAGATTTTCTATTCAAATTCTTGAACAAATTTCCCCCATTGGAGAGGAAAAAAAATATAATTGAACTGTGCTTGTAGTGATAGAGGATACAATCAAGTTTCATGGTGAATCAAAGACTATATATGTTTCATCCATCTAAAAATATTGCTATGGACTTAAAACAGACCAAAAAAGAAAAAGAAAAGAAAGAAGCAGAAAAATACTAATATATAGTCAACATAAACAGGGATCACAGAGCACCATCAATAAAAGGTGAAAAGAAAACTCACATGCGCTCCAACCTTCCCCTATTAACAAAGAATCCATCATGTTTTATTGCTGAATTATCAACTTCAAAATATTCGTCCTGCATAGCAAGGGATGAAGAAAATCATATGCATTAAACAAACTGCATAATGGAAAATCATTATATTGCAGCCGCAGAAATATCAACATAAACTTCCAAAACACAAATAATAAATATCAACATAAACTTCCAAACTTCCAAAACACAAATAATTAACAAAGATACCAACCAGCTCAGCATCATCAATAAAAGAGTCTTCTGTATCATACTGATCATCATCAGGAATTTCATCAAGTTCTTCATCATCACTGCTATCCTTACCCTGAGAAGGATTGCTAGTTCCATTAGCATATAAATTCCAAATGTAATCACAATGCCAGTTGCATGTTAAAAGTTTATTTGTTGAGAACAATGACCCACACAGTAATTCTTGCTACTGTAGCTTACCATGTAAAGACGTTCAATCTTCTCAATAACTGCACTGAAACGAAGTGGAGCAGGCTCATCTTTCCCTTTATCTTCTGCCGCTTGCCCCTAAACAAGGTCATTTTCAAACTAAGAATTTAAATTCGCATCACAAAAACAACAAAGAGAAACGCTATGCACAAAATGCAATATATCAACAGGAAAACCAGCATCTCAGGTAATTTTCGTCACTAATAAAAGCACGGACAGTAAGATATGTGTCATTCTGACATTACAAATTATGCATACATCAATGTAAGTAGTCAATGAGCACATTAACCACACTAATTTCTGTTTGATGTAACTAATAACCCTGCAATAACTACCAAAAGCATTCGTGGTTAATAGTAAAATTCACCCTAGTTTGCAACACTGATTTCCAATTTCAAATCCAAATCCAGTGTAAAATTACCAAAAGATCATAAAACTAATAACAATTTTAGCATACCAAACAATTCCAAATAATCCGTAAACACGCATACCAAACAATTCGTGAACACAGAATTTATTAACGAAAATATATACGTGTATACACTATATAGAATATGAATGGAATGAATAGATTGAATGGACTAACAGGGGATATGCGAGAATCAACGTTGGGAAGAGGAATGGGTTGTGGGTCGGGCCCAGATTTGGTTGATCCAATTCCGATATTATTGGCCTTGTTAGAGTCTTTCACGAGCTTCTTCCACGACACGTACGTGGTCTCTCCAGGTTGGAGTTCCACGGCAAACACTTGCCGGTCGCCGGATTTCAGAAACGAAGATGTAGGTTTCAACGAGGACGACTCACCGCCGCCTCCGCCTCCAACGGCACCGCCAGGCTTATCTTCCTCCATCGACAAATCCGTTACAGGTCCGAATGATCGTGACTCTAGAATATGCAAATGGCACTCGAATTGGACGTTTCCACAACCAGCAATTCAAGATTTGAGAGACACGAAGCTTTCAATTGGAAAGACAGATTGCGCGGGATAGTGAAACGTTTTTTTGGTGGGTTTTTGGTGTTTTTTTACGTAATATTCTTTTTTTTTGTCCTTTTTGACTGTGGATTTTTATTTTCCGTTTGAAATTATTTTCTTGCGTTTTCTTTCCCGAGAAAATTTTTGAGACGGAAGTATATGGGCCTGGAGAATGGCCCAATCCCGTTGAACACATCTTGTAATCCATTTAGCTTAGTAAGACAATAACCAAATGGGAGTTCACCATCCAAGTCCCTACATTTTTTAAATATTTACGGATAATAACATATGATTTAATTCAGATTATACAAGTCATCAACACTGATTGAAATGACCAAATAAATTGGCTAATGGCAATCTGTCATTTAAAGAGGATATATAAATTATTTTTTCATATAAATATATAAAAATCCATAAATTCAATATTATGTTTCGCTTAGAATTTTGATATTTCTACAATGTATTGAATATAAAGTAAAAAAAAAAAATATTTATTTTTAAAAAATTTATATATTTTATATTAATATTAATATTCAGAGTTTTAGTAAAAATTATAGCACCTTAGTGTCAAGTGCAGCCCCATATTATCTTATTACAAATTCATTTTGAAACATTTTTTTAAATATTAATTAAGAAACTAATTTATGAAATTGAATATAAAGTAAATATTGTATTCATAATATTGGAGAAGTTATTATTATTATTATTACACCGGGAAACTTATTTAATTGTGCATATTTTACGAAATAATGTTTAATGTTTAGAATGACAAAAATGGCAAATATTTATGTAATAATTATAATAAAAAATATTTTTAATTAAAAAGTGTGAGAGCTAGAATTATGTTTTTGAGTTTTCATAATATATATGATATCTAAGGTAACTTAAGCCTATTTGAGTAATTTTACGTCAATATCTAAATTAGATTCAACATAACATGACATTTTATTTCATCATCAATAAACTTTGAACTATTAATCAATTTTGTACGAAATGAATTTGGAAAGCAATTTTTCAAATGGATATCGAATAACCTTGGTTTGGACACTTTAGCCCAATAACCATAGGCCCAATGGTGGAAGCCAAAACTAAAACCGACCTGACTCGAGACGAAATTTTAAACCCAAACCACGATGAGGTTTATCCATAATCAATTCTCAACTCCCGATTCCCTCTCACATTTTCCCACAATTTCTCACGTTCCAAGCAAGTTACAGTTTACCTCCTGCGATGTCAGTCACCGCTCTCCTCCTTTCGTCTCCGCTCTTCGCTTCCAAACTCCCGTCTGTCAGTGCCACCAATAAAGCTTTCCTTCCGTCGTCCACAAAAGTTCAACCCATTTCCTTTCCTTCCCTTGTACCCATCCGAAAAAACCTTTTCATCGTGCGCGCAGACGATGGCGATGCCGACGGTGGAGGCCCTGACGAATACGAAGTAGACGAGGAAGAAGTTGAGGAGCTCGACAACAAGAAGGATTACGACGTCGAGTACGACCCCTTAGCTGCTGCCGCGGCCGCCGTAGACGAAGATATTACTATGGTTGACAGTAAAAATTTTGTGTACACGCAGGGTTGGGATTCCGAAATGGTAGTGGATTACCGTATTGATGAAGAGGAATTCCATAAGGTTAGTTTGATGGAATGCGATTTCTTTATTAGGAAGCCGCCGGATCCTGATAATGATGTGTACGACTTTCGAGAGGTTAGTGATAGTGATGGGATATATTTGTTGTTTTGTAATGTCTTTTTGTGCATTTCTGATGTATGTAGCGTAGGTAGTACTTTTATAAAAATTGCATTTAAATACTTATGGAGAAAAAGCGTATGTTCATTAGTTCTGAAATCAAATGTCGCTTAAAGACCAATCTTTAGTGTTTCTATTTTGTAGAACTGATTTGGTGGAAGTGCTGGAGAGTGTTCTTCTGTTAGTTTCCAATGTATTTTAATAAGAAAACACAAAAGCACCTGTTTTTCTAATAAGAACATATAAAAGCACTTCGTTGTGATAACACTCTGGAAAAAAAAAATTTGGAAAACTCAACAAATTCCATCATTTATGTGCATTTCTTGCTATGGGTTTGGTTTATTTTGAATATTTTTCTTTTCTTTTTGGATTGTAGATGTATGTTACTCCCCCGGATACTGATATTTATGCAATACCAAAGGTTCTTGCTCCGATGCCTCAAAAGGTACCTGCAGTTCTAATTGTTGTAGCTTTTGTCTTCTCTTTTACAGTTTCCGTATAAGAAATTTATGAATATTTGCTTACAATTTCTTGATGTCTAATCATCAATGAAGTTAATTCAGCTATGCTTCACTTCATGTCCCGCAAAAGCATTGACAGTGTGCAGCCTCCATTGTGAAAGTCAATAAAAATTTTGAGAGATTAGCTAGTTGTTTAAAGTGGAGCCATTCAGTTTACTCTTGGAATAGAGGAATTTAACATATATTCTGTTCTTATTAGGCATTTATACTACAATTGCAGTGATGGATCAGTAGCTTGAGACTTGGATCTTTTTCTGTTTATTTGTCTTAATTATGTGAAGCAATTTATTGAAGATATTGAATGTAAATCGCATGAGAAATTTCTCATACCATTGGATATTAAATTTTACTTATCCTGTGTTGTCAAAATTATAGTATATTCGCTGTGCGATGAGTGATTATGGATGCTACAATGTCACCGAACCACCCATTGATGCACCTCGAGATCCAATGTACAAATCTGAGAGAGAGATCCATAAGGTATAAAAGATCTGTCATTATA
This sequence comes from Trichilia minutiflora, assembly GCA_035590515.1. NCBI lineage: Eukaryota > Viridiplantae > Streptophyta > Magnoliopsida > Sapindales > Meliaceae > Trichilia > Trichilia minutiflora. Next base: position 1,199,206 of record JAVXUL010000003.1, on the reverse strand, counting down.
TTATATGCCGCCAATTTCTTTCAAACTGCTGCAAATTTTAGTAACTTTAAAATATAATATCCCAGCAATTGGTTCACCAGGTTAATTTCCACTGCAGGTTTTCTTGACAAAGCACTTCAGAAACAGAAGGTTGGGCGACCCGGAGTTTGTGCTAGATTTTGAGGAGATTTATGTAATTGATTCTAAAACAAAGTCTATTACAAGAGCTAGAGTCTTGGTAAGAATCTTTAGCTTTTAAATTGGTTTCTCAGTTCTTTTTGAATGTTGCTTATGGAATTTAAAATGTGCTTGTGAATTGATTCACAAACTTAGCAATTTAATCCTTGACATTTTTTTAGATTTGCAATTTAATCATTGACTTGATTAGTTTTTTTATATTGAATTTCATTTTTCAATGTGTTTAAATGGTTAATATGTTTCTCGTAGGTAACACTTCCAAGAATCAGGGACCGAAGGAGTGATTTGCTTGTGATACGTGACAATGGAAACTCCTTCAAGATCATTCATGCAGTGATTATCGCTTTTCCCTATTTCACTCATTCTCCATATTTCTCCAATGTTGTTACCTGATTGTTCATTATGTTTTATGCTTTCAGAGAGAAAGAGATGATCCCACCACTGTGATAGAGCTGGAAGAGTGGGCTAAGACTAGAGAAGAAATGGAAAGACATCTAAGAAAACTTCGGGACTTCAGTGTTTCCAATTGGTTCTAACCAACAACAGAATTTGAAGCTCTTTTAACGAAGGTATATATGCAACAAAATACAGATTGTTTTGAGGCAGACATGCTGGGCTTATTTCACTCCGTTAAGAGGAGTTTCAGCTGATCCTGAGAATTTTGGCAGGATTCTATAATTTGATAAATGCAGAAATTGCTTTGTCTATCTTCATTTTTGTAGAGTGCCGAAATTGCTTTCACTTGGTAAATGGTTCAGCAGTTGTATGCTCTTGCTTGTAATACCAAATTGATACCCTTTCAGAGCAGAGTTCCAATTTGCAATTGTTGCAGAAGCTCTTGGACTGGGAAGCCCATGGACCTCAACTCCCAGTTTCTGGAAGTTCTCATGTAATTAAGAAACACTTATGAGTATATGTCTATTTGATAAAGTTTCTCTATGGACTACGGAAAATCGTCCTAGAATGATATTTTTATTCGAAAAATGTCTTTATCAAATTCAAGAAAATGCTAATAAAATAAAGGGAAAGTTAACTTTTATTAGGGGTGGGCATTTGTGGTTTGGATCGGTTTGAGGTGAAATTTTAAACCGATCCAAACATTGCGGTTTGAATTTTATATCATCCAAGTTAATCCGATAATATGTCACAAACTGCAATCAATCTAAATCGTATTATGCGGTTTAGATCGGTTTAAGTTCACGGTTTGAACTTTAAAGTTAAATTAAAATAATTTATTAATTTAGATTGAGTCAAAAAATAAAATTTTAAATCTTAGTTTGCTTTCTGACTTAATTTTAAAATGGTAAACCCATTAATTAATCATAAAATATTAAAAAAATAATTAATATATTATTTTATAATATAATATTAACATTATCATAAAATAATATTAAATATATTTAATATTTATTTAAGCGGTTTGGTTTGACGGTTTACGGTTTGTAATTAATCTAATTCATAACCCAAATCACGGTTTGTAAAATTTCAATCCAGAAATTAATCTAACATAGATTCAAACCGATCCAAACCAATCTAATTAAGCGATTTGAATTGATTTAAAACGGATCGATTTAAATTTGTTCATCCTTAATTTTTATTATTTAAAATGCTATATTAATCCCACATATATGTTAAAATATGTATTGTACAACCATCAAACTCTTAATTCTTTTGTTATAATTAAATTTTTAAATTTAACACTATTAAGTTCAAATAAAACTATAAGTAATAGAACTAGAAGAATTGAAACTTGTTACAAACAAAGGCACCGTGTGATGATCACCCGATTTTCTCATGGGTTTCTTTTAGGGTTTGGGATTTCACATCTATAAACATGAGACAGCGTAGATAGATTAGTTTTAGCTAGCCCTAGCTAGGGTTTCTTGTTTCACGAGCTTGGCAGTCTGTTGACTCTGAAAATCATACTCATAATTTGCTTAGACGACAAATGGGCACAATAAATATTTGTGTTCCCTTTCCTCTTTTGACATTTCCTAACTAGTTGCACTAACTCTTCACTGAGAAAATTAAAACCCTACTTTTCATATTTGTGATTTGATGGTTTAGTTCCATCACTCAAAACCTAGAGACAAGACTTCAAAGCCCTAGATCTTGACACGTGTCCAGCAACATGATCATCACATCTATAATATTTAAACCCATGGATCAAATTAGGAATGGGAAGGGAAAAAATTGGAGGTTATAGATTACAAATTTACAATGAAAATTTCTAAAAATTGTAAACTACAACTGAGTATAACGTAACCCCACCCTATAAGTTAGTACAATATATCTTATCTAGTCCATTTTTTTTTTAACTTAAACTAGCTCCTCAGCCTAAGCTCATGGATTGTTATCAGAGAATCCATGAGACCAGTGGTTAAGAATTTGAAGCAAAATCAATTTAAAAATGTCAGAAAATGGCAGTCTTTGGCTTGGCTTTGTCAACAAACCCATAAACAACCCTTCTTTCTGTGTTTTTTAGAAAGTTCAATTATCCTCAAACCCATAATAGAATTCAATCTCCTCTTTACCATTTTTGCACCTCTTCATTAAGTATCTTCTACATTTCTGCAAGCAAGCAAGCAAGAAGAACAAGAAGAAGATGGGAAGAGGAAAGATTGAGATCAAGCGGATTGAGAACCTGAGTAACAGACAGGTGACATATTCAAAGAGGAGAAATGGATTGATAAAGAAAGCAAAGGAGATTGCTGTTCTCTGTGATGCTAAAGTTTCTGTGATGATTCTTGCTAGCTCCGGGAAAATGCATGAGTACTGTAGCACTTCCAAGTACGGAATATTTCTCATTTTTTGTTCATAATTTGTGCTTTTTCTTTGTTTTCAGAATACTCATGTAAATGTTTTGTTTTGTTGGTGAAGTTTGGTTGGGATTTTGGACAATTATCATAGACAATCTGGGAACAAGCTGTGGGATGCTAAGCATGAGGTATATTGAATATATATATATATAATAATCGATTATTTCTTGAAATCATCTGAAGTTTCATATGTGTTTTCTGATCTTTCTATCTCTTTTGCTAAAAATATGCTAAGAAATGTGAACAGATCTACAGATGGGATATATTGTGGTACTACGAGTAGTTCTAGTTCTGCATATTTCATTATTCTTTTGATAGAAAATACTGAAAAGAAAGAAAAATTAATTGAAATGTAACATCTATGAACAGATCTGGTAACAAACATGTTATTCTTCTCATTCCTTTTCCTTGCAAAAGGATAAAAATAACTAGGATTTCATTTTTAAGTCAAATATAAAATTAATATTGCATTTGTTCCCTCCATCTAGGGTTTTCTTAATAAAACAGTATATATAATTAACCAGCAGATAATACAAGCATAAAAAACAGATCTTCATAAAAAATAACCCTTGTTTTGTTTGTTTTTTAAACCAAAATTCAAGAACTTGAGCAATGAGATTGAAAGGATCCAGAAAGAGAATGACACCATGCAGATCAAACTCAGGTAATTATAGAATCTTCAGTTTTTAATTTTCATTTTTTTCTTTTCCTCTCTCTCAAAATTGTTTCAAGTTTTGTGTGTTTTAGGCATCTGAAGGGGGAGGATCTCACATGTTTGAACCACAAGGAGCTTATGGCCTTAGAGGAAGCTTTAGAAAATGGCCTCCCCAGCATTCGCAACAAAGAGGCTAGTATCTATAACATGATTGTTAATTATAGTCCATTGATTGGAACCATTTTGATAGTGGTCTTTTCAGGGTCTCTAGCCTTCATTATCACTGTTTAATAATTTTTTTCATTCCCTTGTTGCAGAGCGAGTTGATGGAGAGGAAAAGGAAAAATGTATGTATAATTGAAGATGTAATCTATTTATTATTTTAATATTTAAGAGTGAACCATATTTATTACCGATATTTATCATGTGCGGATGTCTACACATAATAAAATCTAGGTTTGACACTACATACCGTTGTTTAGCATCAAATTTGAATTAATATGTGAACTAATAAAAATTATATATACACACAAATGCAAAGTTGTATACTTGGTGATTTTCAATAGATGCATATTTGATACCATTGATTTTTTTTGGCTGTATATAAGGGAAAGATGTTGGAAGAGGAGAATAATTACCTCAAATTTGTTCTGGTATGTATACACATCTTCCTTATTCTCTTATAATGTAACCTATATATATGTGTATGAATTTGATCTTTAGAGCAAATTTATTAAAACATTATACATTATTAAAAAATAATATTAAATGTGATGTTTATCAAGTAGATGGAGGGATGGTTAATAAATAAACTTTTATAATCCATTCTATCATTTATATTATAGAAAATAAATGTTTTTTGAAAGAATTTAATTTTTTAAAGATAGATACTTGTGTTTCTCAAGTGTTAATTGCAAAATACTTCTGCTTCTTTCTTATGTGCAGAGGCAACAGGAGATAGCTAAGCAGCAACAACAGATGGCTACTATGGAGAATAACGTGAGAGAGATTGATAATGGATATCAGCAGCAGCAGCATTATCATCAACGCGAGAATGACTATAATTCACATATGCCTCCTACCGCCTTTCGCGTGCAACCTATTCAGCCAAATCTTCAAGAGAGGATCTGAAATCTGAATCTAGTTATTCCTAAAATGCTCCTAGAGGAAAAATCAGAACACTCAGAAATCTTTAGGGTTTTTTGTAGAATTGCTTAGGCAACTTGAATTAGTAAAAAGTTGTTGAACAAGCTTATGAACTTGTTGCTTTATGATGATTATTGTATTAGTCTTTCAATTAGTAGCTAGTGTTTTAAATATAAAACGACTACCTTATTCTACTTTTGTATTTTATTTTTGTTTTTATAAGTTTTTTTTCCCTTTACTTTTAGGGTGATATTGTCTTTTTGCATACAAACAATCAAACTAGTTAACCATACTAAATAATATCAGTCAGAAATATAATATCTTCGAAAATATTTTTATTATCCCCTGAAATTAAAAATGGGATTATTTTATGTTTTTGGAATTACAGAAAAAGATTTTCACATACACTGATACACATAAAAGGATTTGGCAAGATAATTATTTAAATTATTTCTTTTTGTTAAAAATCGATTTTAACAGGTTTATTATTTTAAAATCGAGAAAGTCATTTGATAGAATTAACATACGACATTATTTGTATAAATTTGGGCTTCAAATTTAAATTTTTTTCTTTAAAATCAAGTCTTTTATATTATTTAATGAAAGGCACAATATTTGAGTTCATATTTATAATATTTAAATTGCACAATATAACAGTTAAATTCTGACTGTGCAGAAGTCTACATAGGCTTGCATCCCAAGGTTTCCTTTTAATTTGATGGGTTTTTTTATTTGTTTTTAAAAAACAATCAAACTCTGAAAATCATTCTTTCCTAAGACAATGAAGCACACAACAAATATTTATCTTCCCCTTTTCCTGTTTTGACAATTCTTAATTGTCAGCTTTATGCATAATTATTTCATTATGCGATAATAATACGTAAGTCCCTAGTTTTTATATATTCACAAATGAAGAAATAGTTTGTCTTTTAGATCAAATAGGTTTTTAGCCATATCGAAATGACTCAGATACCCATAAATATTAATTTAAATATTCTTAAATGACTAAGATACCCATAAATATTAATTTAAATATTCTTAAATGACTAAGAAACCCATAAATATTAATTTAAATATTCTTATCCTGTAAGGACCACAATGAAAACTTGAAGGATAATATGGTTATTTCATGAAGATCAGGGACTTATATGATTAAAATGAAAAATATACATTATTTGTAATAATGAACAAAATTGGGAATCTAGATATTAATGCTCCTTTCATTTGCTTAGGTAAACCCTCCTTCGTTTACTTAGATAAACCCTACAAACGTTCATTTTGATTTGATGGTTAAGAACATGATATTGTACCATAATTAGTTCCATTACTCAAAACTCTAGACAAGACTTCATTACAAACCTCAAAAGCCTGTTATATATTGACACGTGTATAAAGTATGCTCACATTTTCGTGTTTCCGTATTCAAACACACGCCTAAGTCTTGTCCAAATTTCCATATTTGTAATTCCCTTAAGCCCTAAACTGGATGAAAGTGTTACAGAAAATCATAGAAATACCAGTGGTTACGAAGGTGAAACACAAACTAACAAAGCCAAAATCAATGGTAATAAAAATTCGCAGTTGGGTTTATCTCTGTCAATGTCGATAATCCCATAAACAAACCTTAAACTTACTTGCCACGGAGAAAGTTACTTATCTTCATGCCCTAAATAGAAAGTTACTTCTCTCGTCCTCCTCTATTACTTTCCCATCTTCTTTATTTTACAAGCAAAGAGAAGAATAGGAAAAAGGAGAGAGGAGGACGAGAGAGAAAAGGGAGTTATGGGGAGAGGAAAGATTGAAATTAAGAGGATTGAGAATTCAAGCAACAGACAGGTGACATACTCAAAGAGAAGAAATGGAATTATAAAGAAAGCTAAAGAGATTAGTGTTCTCTGTGATGCAAAAGTTTCTCTTATCATTTTTGCTAGCTCTGGGAAGATGCAGGAGTATTGTACCCCTTCTACTTCGTATGATCTCAAATCGATTTAGATTTCTTGATTAGTTTCTTTGTTTTTCAATTTTGTTTTTCACTTTTGTGTTTCACTTTTGAAGGTTAGTCAATATTTTAGACCAATATCATAGGCAATCTGGGAAAAGGTTATGGGATCCCAAGCATGAGGTAACTTTTAATTTTTGTGCACACCCTTTTTTCCATTTATCTAATAGGGTATGTCTGAAATTCCATGCATGTTCCGAGGGAAAATGTCTTTTTTTTTTTTGGTTGCTAAAAATATGTTAAGTAACACGAAGTATGAAATCTATGTACAGATCTACATATGGGATGTTGTAGTAGTCTCTCTTTCAGCATATTTTGCTGTTTTATGGAAAAAAGAAACCTAAAACTCTATGAAACATGACAACTATGAACAGATCTAGTATAAAAATGTCCTTCCTCCCCTTTCTTTTCCTTGCAAAAAAGCAAAAAAAATTAATAATTAACTATATGAGAATTTGTTTTCTAAGTCACATAAAGACAATAAGTGTATTTTCCCTGAAATCTGCTGATTCATAGAGTTATACATCTCTAGGGTTTAATTATTGATTGAGTGCACAAATTAACCACAATCTATACACAAATTAACCACAGTTTATTAAGCTGTCTCTCCTGTTTTTTGTCTGTTCTTTTTTAGTTTCCGTTTTTTTTCTCTTGTGTTTTAGGTGAGGACATAGGAGAGTCTCTTCTTCCATTAAGTTTCATATTTTATAATATTGCTATGATATATGGCAAATTGAAAGTTAGGGTTTTGCCTTTTTGGTGGTAGTTGAGGACTTAATTAGTAGAGTCTCTTCTTCCATCAAGTTTCATATTTTATAATATTGCTATGTTATATGGCAAATTGAAAGTTAGGGTTTTGCCCTTTTACCAAAATGTAAACTTATGATTTCAGAACCTCAGCAATGAAATTGAAAGAATCAAGAAAGAAAATGATAGCATGCAAATCAAGCTGAGGTAAATCTTTCAATTTAATTTATTCTTTGTTAAGTTTGATACTCCACTCTCTCTCACTCAAAAATTACTTTGAATATTATTCAGCCATCTAAAGGGGGAAGAAGTCTCATCTCTGAACCACAAAGAACTTATGGCCATAGAAGAAGCCCTCGAAAATGGCCTTATCCGTGTTCGCGAGAAGCAGGTTAGTATATATAACGTAACATGATTTTATGGACTTACTGAAGATTTTCATAAGATTTCTTGAATGTAAAAGAGGTTCTAATATTTCTGCTTTTTGCTTCAAATTTTTCCCTTTTATGCCAACAGAGTGAGGAGATGGAGAGGATGAGGAAAAATGTATGTATATATAAAACAAGCAATGAGTCATCTTAATTTATATACAAACTTTGTTATAATTAATGAGAAGAATATATATGGCATTTGATCTACTCTTTTACATTATTTTTTGCCTGAATTAAATACTCAGGGAAAAAGGCTGGAGGAGGAGAATAGTTACCTCAAATTTGTTCTGGTACATTCATCGTCTTCCTTCTTTCATCACCCTCAGTAGTAATTGATCTTTGCATACTATGTTGAAGATCAAAATAGTACTGTATTAAATAATCAATCAATTTGAAATATCACAATTCATTAATTACATGGGTTTGGCTATTGACTTGTTCTAATTTCATGATAATATTATCTGCAGAGGCAACAAGATATTGCTAGACAGCAACAGGAGATGGCAATGGAGAACAGTGTAAGAGCAGACATTGATCACCATGACTACAATGCTCATTTGCCCTTTGCTTTCCGAGTGCAGCCTATTCAGCCAAATCTTCAAGAAAGGATCTAGAAGCACTTTTCTTAAGATTATGATGGAAGTGCTTATATATATATATATATATATATATATATATATATAATTAACTTCCTAAAACATCTAAGCTATGGCTTTAAAACTTTAGTATAAATAAAGCTTTTTACAATATGAAACTTGGTTTTGTAAGGATGACTAATGTCAGTGTATTTGTGTTGATGGTTGTGACTAACTTTTTATATATATTTGCAATTATGACATTCTGAATTTTAGTGTTTTTTTTCTGTCTGTTTATCTGAAAATTATTAAATAGTGATGTTAATATTTTATTAAATTTAAATCATGATGCATTAATTAATGATCATGCAATTTGTCGTACAAAAATTAATCAAATTTTTATATTTTATCAGTTCTTTTACAATAAATTATATGGTAAACTAAAAACTTATTTAAATATATATATATATATTTACTTGCCACATCATTCGTTGACTATATCATATTATCATGTGACGTGCACAATAATGTTAAAATTAAATGGTCATTTGTGAAATATAAATATTTGACTTTTAATATCAGACTTACTTCCGAATATACCCTCCACCATGCATATTACGTCAAGAAATTTTTTTTTCCATATTTCGTCATTTACATTTATTTTGATATGTATATTAAAATTATTAAATATATTGCATATATAGGATAATAACGTATGAATATTTGAGATTTTAACGTTTTACAATAAAAAGTATAATTTGTACACATTTGTATCAAACAAATATCTATTCTAATAGAGACTGTAGATATTTTTTGGGAAAGGACAATAGCGATGGGCGATAATCGATATTATTGACAATAACAGGTAAGTACTTGAACTTTTACATTTTAACTACTAGGGATATAATTTTTCATTGAAGTACAAATAACTCCCAGCTCTTCATTTCACCCTTAGACCTCGATTGGGATACTTAAACTAGATATGATGTGATTAAATTATATTTAATATTATCTTGTAAATATAATTTTATTATAATTTAAATCTTAATTTTCATTGTGGAATAAATTATTTCACAAGGTCATGTAATAAAATAATAGGATCGGACTAAATAAATTTATATTATTTGGTTTAATTTTTTTTTGTACACATGAAAAATTCTAATCTACTAAATTGGAGATAGACGTTTGAAAGTTATCACATCCAGAGGGGTAATTCAGGTAAAATTTACGGACTGACTCTCTTGACATTTCGATAAATACTCCTGGCGATTCGAACTCGGGACATGTACTAAATAACTGTCACATCAAATAGTTATAAGGGTGAGGTGATCAATTCATAGAGGCTAAGGACATATCAAAATTTAAAAATTAGGGATCTAAATATTAAAATTTAATGGTTAATCTCAACATTCATTTAGACAAACATTAAATTCAAATAAAATTATTCATGCTTTTTAACATTGTTATATGATATTATTAGACCTAATCATTAATCACATTTGATTAATAAAATTATAATTTTATCCTTTATAACATTTTATACTAGTCCAAAATAAATAAATAAAATAATTTTTTATAAAAATATAAAATATACCTCTCTATATCTTCTTTTTATATTTTCTCTCCCCTTACCTTTCTTCCTCCTCTAACTTTCTTTATTTCTCTTTAGACCCAATCACTTGAATTGCCCGCCTTCATGAAGGAACATCAGTCATCGCAAAGCTTACAGAGTTGCTCCTGTCTGTCATCACAGGGTCTCCCAGGCCACTCACATTATAACCTCTTACAAAGTAAACGGGATAGGTATTTTCAAACCGATCTAATCCAAATCAATTCAAATCGCAAAAATTAACGGTTTAAATTGGTTTAAAAAATTTATGGATCGATTTACGGATTGATATTTTTCAAACCACTGTTCGCGGTTTAAATTATGGATTAAATCGATTTCAAACTACGAAATCACAAATCAAATCGTTTAATATTATCTTATAAAATTTTTATTATTATTTATTTATCATCACAAATTATATATGATTTGTCTTCATATCTTCTATATAATAATAATTAATAATAAAAAATTATTCACAGATGAGTTAATAAAAAATATTCACAAAACTTACTCTTAAATGTTAATAAGAGATTATAGAATTGATAATAATTAATTATTATATTTTTAATTTTATAATATAGTCCAAACGACGAATCTAAACCGCTTTAAACTGCACTTTGCGGTTTAATTTGAATTAGTTTATAATAAGTTAATAGATTGGATTGGATTTATTTATTTTCAAACTGCAATATACGATTTTGTTTTAAATTTTACCTCAAATCGATCTAAACCGCATATGCCCACCCTTAAACATGTGACGATTGCATATACTCATGACAATCATCTCGTGCAAGCTATCATATATCTTTTTGGTATTTATTTATTTTTATTTATTTATTTATTGCCTTTTTATGTCAATTTGATATTTGTTTGATTACTATGATTATAAAATTTAACTTGGATTTGCATATAAAAATTTCCTTTGTAAAATTAATTAGATATATGGTAATTAATTAGTTAGGAAAAATTCTTAGAAAATTCTCTAAAATTATTTTTCGTTATTTGTTGAAGTGGTTGGTTTAATTATTTTGATTGTAAAATAAACTTTGATTTGTAAATTAGTTTTTTTGAAAATTAATTAATTTTATTTCAATAATTGAGGATAGAAAAATGAAAGCAAACAATAAAAAAATAGAAAAAGAAAGAAAATATAAGTTTTTTTTTAAAATAATTTATTTGATATTAGTAAGTATGATTAATGATCTCAAGGTCAGTTTAGGATTACTGCTTATGAAATAAACAACTATTGTTGTGCTGATTAAATAATTAATCATTAAAAGGGAGTTTATCGTTTGATAAACTGTGTTGGTAAAAGTGTTGTGTACTTAAAAAGAGAGTACAATTGTTTTAATAAATTTTATTACTAAAGTGTTGTGATATTGTATAAGGACTAAAATAAATATATTAATTAAATTGTCTACATATATGTCTTTATTTTATTTTTATTCATAAAATTATTGAAGCAAAGTAATAAATTTTTTAGATATATAATTAATAATATGTTATGTCTGTTGTAATTTTTAGTTGTCTCTCTCTATAATTTGTTAAATAAATAACTATTCTTAAAATATTATATCAAAATAAATTAAATTTTGGTACTCTTTGTACATAAATGATAAAAAAAAATTAATATAATAATAAACATGTAGTATAAGTATTAACGTAATAATAAACATCCAACTGGGTGATTGGAGTGGTAGGAACATGATTTGAGACAAGGCAAGTTTAGGGTTCGAATCACGTCAATTGCATGACTGAAGTGCCAAGGTGGAGGCACTGGGTTTTATCTGACTGTTTGGTACCTGTCGGTCTTTGGGTGAGCCACTGGCGCCTTCGAGCTAAGGGCTTGGGCCCAGTCCCAGTGACGCTGTCTAAGGGCAGTAGAGAGCCCGGATCCCTGACGGTGAAATCCCGCGATGATTGACTGACGATTGGAATTTTCCAATATACAAAAAAAAAAGTAAAATTTATAAAAATATAAGATATAATTATCTTTTTATTGAAATAATGAGATTATAATAGAAATTTTAATATTAAAATAAATATATTTCTAAATTATTTTTTAAAAGTAACCTCCTTTACTTGTAAAAGTTATTGTCCAAAAGTAATAAATTATTAAATAAGTAATTTATTTATTTATTTTTTGGGTAAACACAAATTCATCCCTAAATTATGAAATAAACCCCTCGTTACTTTCTAAAAATATTATCAAATAACTCTTATTATCAAATGGTAAGGTAGCAGTTTAAATCACAACATGATTATTTGACACAAATTTGAAATAATTAAACGATTTTGAATTTAAAAATTTTAATATGGATAATAAACGGATCGTATTCATATTAAATGAATAATAATCATGTTAGATTCGTACTTAAGCTTCTAAATCTATTTATTTGTTTAAAATACAATTAATTAAATGAATAATTATGTCTAATTAGATAACCATACTTAAATGAATAATCATGTTTAATCGTATAATAGTGTCTAAACAAATAATTAAATTTAATCGAATAATTATATCTAGATAAATAATTGTATTTAAATGGATAATCGTATTTAAATAAATATTAATATTTTAATAATTTTAAAAAATCAAATATTAATATCATGATTTTATAATCATAATATTAAAGATTAAAAATAAAAAATATGAAAAATATAAATTTTATTTATATAAATTAATATAACATTTGTTTTATACATTGATTTAAAAATATACGTAATAATATACATGTTGAGGTGTGAATATTAATATGGCTATTATATCGACGGAACCTCGTTGGAGAGAGTAGTTGGCAGGATCCTTGCTTGTAAAGCCTCATCTCCAAGTCCTTACAAGACAATAACATGTTAGGAGTTGTGCTAGGTGGGGTTCCCAGTAGGAAAACTACAATGCCTAAGCCAGCGAGAGTATGGAATATGGAGCAGCTAATTCCGGCAAAAAGGAAAAGGAATGGAATCCTTAAGTTAAGAAAGCAAAGTATGGTAAAATGGAATTCGAACCCTTTGTGTGTTGAGTTTGCCTCCTTATATAGGGCTCTTGGGATGTGAGTGAAACGACTTGACATTGAAAAATGGGAATAATAGGACGGCCTGCCTTAAGATAGTGTGCCAGTCGTTTTTATTTAAGGGATGTGACATCCATCAAGCCTAATATGTCAGACTTGCTCTGCTTCAACGGAAGATGGGACAGATGTCTGAATTTTATCAGGACGACGCTTCTTATTGTAGAGTCTTTAATCATTAATCATTCTTATTTTTTATGATCTCCAAGAGCTAGTGATGAGTCAAGGTTTCCCGGGAGGCAATGGTCAAGGAGCCTGAGTGGTGGATAGTCAAGGTTCCTGAGAGGCACGAGTCAGGGACCCTAGACCTGAGAGGCGAGAGGCAGGGACTCTGGGGGGCGGGGAGTCAGGGACCCTGAGAGACAGGTGGCCAGGTGACGTTGTTGTAGGGATCGGGTGACAGATGCCTACCAAAGAGGTCTTCACGTGTTATCTTGAGTTTTACCCAAACATCCAGTCCGTCAATTTCTGGTGTGAGACTTAAAGGGCTCTCATCAGAAACTATTTACCTAATTGGGTGGGTTCTAGTGATTAGTCCGTTCTCGAGAGCTATGACTTATTAGGGAATCTAAAGGGGGTGGCAGGCTGTTAGGTGCTAGGAGTGTCCTCGTTAGTATATCTGCACTTTGATAGTCCTGAATGACCTGTTTTGTCCCGACTCCTCGATAACCTACTTTATTAATGTAGATTGCCCAATTGTCACCTCGAAAGTCTATCAGTCTGCGAGTTGTCACCGCTTTGATTGTCGTGATTATTAAAGTCGAGCTATTAGTGGTCCACGTGTCAAGCCCTCAGTGGCTAGGGGTCAGATATTCTCAAGCTGTGAAACCATTTATGAAGTTTGGACACGTGGCAATACCCTGGCCGTAGAAAATAACGTTTGAGATATGGGGTTCCATCAGTATAAAAACCTCTCTTATCCCCCCCTCTCCTTCATTTTCTCTTTTCTGAATTTTGGGTGTTGCTTCACTGGTGCTCCGAAGATCCTAGTACTTTCCTGTTAAGTTCTCGGGGCTGATTTTCTTGTATTCGTTGTTTCAATTTGTGAGTGCAAGACTTCTCCCCATTGTCTTTACGATTCTTGCTTTGCATTCTACCTTCGTGACTTTATAAAGGTACGATTTTAAATTTCTGTCACTTTTGAAACATTCCTGTGGGCTTGATTTTGGATGAGGTGGGGATAACACTTCTGTTCTATTCGTTGGCTTAGGTCGCTTCTGATAACATTTGGTTTAAATTTTTTCATAGTGAGTTTTCTGTGCAGGTTAAAAAATGAACCAACGAAGAAATTCATTGGATGCTACTCAATTGGGAGCGGAGTCTGCACAAGACCCCCTGTTCGATCGTGAGGGGGGAGAGGAATACCATGGGGCCTCCGAGCAAGTGAGGGCGAGAGACCCAAATAAAGTTGACTAGTACCCCTCCACAGTCACTAAGGCGAACACTTACGCTTACAGGAGGTTGTTTTCCATTTTCGATCACATGCACCTTTGGGTCTCACTTGCCCATAAGATCCTGAGCGTGCTGGCCCCTGGGGAGATGGCCATGAATGAAGAGCGTCTGTTAATCGAGGCTCGACTTCCCTTGTAACGCTACTTCATCAAGATCTTCGAAGATTTCGGGATCCCCCCGTACCAGTTTACTCTGAATAGCTGGAGAATACTGCACCTTTATACGCTCAGAAAGAGTATCAGCCAGTACTTAGGGTAATACTATTTATAAATTCGTCCAGGTTATCAGACGAAGATAAAGGGGAATCCTTCGTCCAACAAGCATTGGAAGGACCACTGGTTCATTGCCAGTGGGGATTGGACAGAACCGCCTCAAAGCTTCATACTCTCTACCTTCGAAGACACAAGTAATACCTCAGATATCTAGTCCTTTAGTTTGAGACCCTCTCTTAGCAAAGTGGATTACTGATCATTTTTTTGATATAGAGGTGAGAAGGGACCAGCCTGACATTCTGGCTAATGTGGTAGCTTTTTTATTAAGCCTGACTGTCACGGACGTCAGGCACCTTTTAAGCGTAGAGAACCTAGTAGACTATCAGCTAGTGTCTCAAGCTGTGACAAGAAGTGAGCTCTCCAAAGCTAGGGCCGCTGTGAGGGAAGGTAAATCTTTCTCATGGTCAATTTTTGACAAAATCCTGAGAGGTTATTTCTAACTATGATCCCAAACTTCATTGCAGCTGTGAAGCAGGGAGGCCAAGGGTGGTCGATATCCTGAAGGGACTGCTGTCCAAAAGGGGACCTAAGGCGGCCTCCAAGGCTCAGACTAATGTTGGTTTCTAATGGCCTAAAACATGCATAATTGAAGTTTATCTCCCTAGGAAACAAAGCTTAAAACCATGCTTTTCAATAAAGAAAACAAGGCACCAAATGAAGCCAAATGAGAAGTTTAAAGTGCATACCTTGCTAGCCAATTGATTTGATGAAGAACAAGCTCACAAGTGTGAGCTCTCAACACTTGAAACCCTCCCAAAGAGCACTCCCATGGCTGCCAACGTGAGAAGGAAGGAGAAGACCCAAAATTGAATCAATTTCAACTTATTTTTCATTTTTTTCTATTATTTTAATTACATATTTATCTAATAAATATAATAAAATAATGGCCAAGTGATGTGATACAATCATGCTTAGAATACATGGGTGAGCTCAAGTCAAACTTGAATTTAAACCCTTTGACCAAGATTAAATAATTTAAAAATTAAATAATTAATTAAATATATATATTAATATACCAAGTGTCAAAATATTAGCCATGTAAATTCTAACACTT
>JAVXUL010000003.1:1162185-1183102 GCA_035590515.1 Trichilia minutiflora | reverse complement strand
AAAAAAAGTTTAAGAGTAAAATTAAACTTTTGTCCACTCTATTCTAAAAGTTTATGTTTATTTATCAGCGAAACTTACTTAATAATAAAAAATAATTTGTTATATATTTATTTATAAAAATGGGTTTAGAGAATTTAGTTTAAGCTAAGCGCGCCCCAAATAGGACAGACAAACTTGCCTCGTTCCAAAATAGGTAAGAGTAAATTCATTTCAAAATTATTTAATTAGTTAGAAAAAAACTCTTAGTAAATTCTCTTAAATTTTTAATTATTAAATTTGTTGATTCAATTGTAAAGACAAATTTTGATTTGTAGATTTTTTTTTGAAAGTAATTGATTTTGTTTTAGGTAATTGGAGATAGGAAAGTGAAAAAAAAAAAAGAAAGAAGAAAGAGAGAAAAAGAAAGAAATTATAAGAATTTTTATCATTTTGATACTTAAAATCAATTAACTTTAACAATATCAGGTAACGAAGTGGGGGTTATTGATGGCTTATAAAAATTAAGTGGCTATTTGATCTTTGTCAATAATTAACAGGGGTAAGTTGAAATTAATTCCCTCTAATTTTTAGAGTACTGAGTTAATATAAGTAAACGAAATATATCCTCATTTACAAAATAAAGAAATACAAGGATCTAGATATTATTATCACCAGTATCGGCTAATCTTGATGTACGCTTACCAAAGGCTTACCCTACACCAACTTTGAAGCCAATCCTACAATCTTTTCAATTACCACACTACCCTTTCTCAAGACACGTGTCAAACAAGGGTCAAGCCAGGATAAGTCCCACCTAATATCAGCATCAGGATTTGATAAAAACGCTTCTTCTCTTTCTCTCTCCTTTCCCGCACTCGGTCGGAGAATTCCTTTCTATTGACAACATTACCAAGCAATTCCCTTGCTCTCTTTTTTTATATTAAAAAAAAAATTACAGAATTTACTTTCAGAAAAATTAAAAAAAAGTACTGTCGAGAGAATTTAATGTAATATATAACATTTGAAAAAAAAAAAATTGTCTTCGTTCTTCAACGTCTTCTCTGAACAGGTATTTTGTTTCGTTTCTGCAACAATCCCTTCCTCTTATTTTGGTGTGATTCTTGAAAGTGTTTGACTATATATGTATGTGGGTTTGTGTTTTTTGCATATCTGCATTGCCTTGTAAATTCTGAGATTGGGACCTTTGATTTTTGCAGATGATGGGGTGTTAGGTTTTTATTTTTTTTTACTTGAGAGGTTCTAAAGCAGGTACTGGTTTTATGAAGTTCTGCTATTCGTTTAACGAAGATTGAGAATGGAACAGACTGGTTAGGTTTTTGATTTGGTGGTGTGTGGTGCTTGCATTGTGTTGTGTAGTGGTGATGATTTTGTTTTAATTTGGTTTTGAGGATTTTAATTAGGTTTTGACTGATGGGTGTTTTTTAGTTCGTTAAAAATTGCTGAAGCTGAGACGGGTTCCTGTGATGATTTGATATCAGTTCATGAGCCCACGCGTGATTCTGTTTTTGAGGAGCATTTGTGCTCGGAATTTGCGGGAAAGCCAGCTTCTGAGTATTGGTGTTGTTCGGAGACAAGCTCCGATATGATTGGTGCTAATATGAGTGGCATTAAGAGGTCTGATGGGTGTTTTGTTTTGTCTGGTGGTGATGCGGCTCCTTGTGTAAGCTCTTCTGATGTCAAAGATACTGACGATGGTAATAACAATGGACTGGCTGGTGAGTGTCAAAATGTGGTTGGTGTGAGTCTGGAGGAAGTGTCGGATTATCAATTTGTAGTCTGTTTCAAGGATAATCGAGGAGAAATAGGTGCTTCCAATTCACCGGATGGGTGTCTAGGTTTGTCTGATGATGGAAACAATATTTTTGTAAGTTCTGCTAAAGCTACAGAGATAACTGGTGGTGACAAAGATGGGTCAAGGTGTGAGTGTGAAATCATGGACAGTTCAGTTTTGGAGAAATTGGTTGACAATGAACACCAGGTTTGTTTGAATGAGAGTCACAGTGAAGTAGATGTTTGTTGTGCAGGAATCAATGGGTTATCCTTGGATAAAAGAGGGTTTCTAGGTAAATTGCCATTGGGTGAAATGCCTAGGAATAGTTCACTGAGTAATTGTGATCAACAGGACAGGCATATGGATGATCAGGAAGTCAATCTTCCCTCTGTGGAAGTAGAAATTGATGTTTTAGCTGAGGTAAAGGTGGGCAATGGTAACCAAACATTCTCATCTGGGGCCTGTGGAATGCCTTTGGAATCGATACCTGAGTCTTGTTTACCAAGAAATTGTGTTCAACTGCATGGGCAGAAGGATGATAATATTGCTAGTCCTCTCTCTAGGAAGGAAGTTGTTATGATAGAGAAAACTGATGTTTTAACCAAGTTGAACAAAGCTCATGACCAAATATTACCTTCACCAAGCTTTAAAATTCCCTCAGAACTCAAACTGGTGACTGTGTTGCCAAGAAATTGTGTTCAGCAGGATGATCTGAAAGATTATACGAGCAACGGTTGCCACTTTTCAGAAGTGTTTGTGAATGGCATGGAAGAGAGAACTAATGCCTTTGATGTAGTGGACGAAGTTACATGTGGCCAAATTTTGACCTCACAATGTTGTGAAATGCCTTCAGAATTATTATCCCTGACTGGTTCACCTGGAAATTCAGTTGGACAGGAAGATCAGAAGAACAACTACAGTGTTGATTATCCCTCATCCAAAGAGTATGTGGAGAATGTGGAAGAAAAACTTGATGCTTTAGCTAGGATAGAGAAAGTTACATGTGACAAAATGATGCATTCACAATGTTGTGAAATGCCTTCAGAATTAATATCCCTGTCTGGCTCACCTCAGAATTGTGTTCAACAGGGTGATCAGAAGAATGATAAGAATTTTAGTTCCCCCTCTTCTGAAGGTGTTGAGATTATGGAACAGAATTTGGATACTCATGACCAAACGTTACTCTTACAAGACTGTGCAATGTCCACAGAATTAATATCCGGGCCTTGTTCATTGAGAAATCATGCTCAACAGAATGAGCAGAATGGTGATGAGGGCATCAGTGAATTAGTATCCTCAGGCTTGTCACTCAGTTCTGCCCGTCAAAACAAACAGAAGGGCATTGAGATCACTAGCTATCTTGCTCCCGAAGTGAAAGCCAATACTTCAGTGGGTGTAGAGGTCAATACTTGCAACTGTGTATCAACTTCAAAGGTTGATGAAATGCCTTTTAAATTTTCTTGTGAGGTTGAGTCAATGAGAAATGAAGGATGTAATGATCGAATAGATCATAAAAGTCTCAGTCATCTCATTGTGGAAACAACTGTGGAGGCTATAGAAACAAAAGGCCATACTGACACATATATATCAGCATTGCCTGTGCAGAGTTGTTGGACTGCCTTGGAAAGTATACATAAAGCCGATTCACTGAGTAATTTTTCCCAGACAAATGAGCAAGGAAATGATATGACTGTTGATAGTCTGTCGGCAGAGAGTGCTACAGTGGCTGTGGAATTGAAAAGCGATGTTACAACTGATGTAAAGGTTGAGATTTGTGGTCAGGTATCACCTATGGAAGAAAGTTTAAAGGAGCAGTCGTGCCAACCCTTGGCAGTTGGTGAGAATGGGTCTTGTAAGAACTTGGATGTTGCAGATCTTGCTCAAAAAGATGACGTTCTTGCTATTAGTTCTAGCGGTGCAGTTGACGGGTTTGGACGGACAGATTATGAAGGAGAAGATAATGTTGGAGTCAGTTGCATTTCTGAAACTAACTACTCTAACATTGCATCATCATCTTCTGGAAGGAGTGGCCAAATAAGTAGATCAAGACGGAAGACACAGACGAAAAGAGCTGCAAGGAAATGCCGGACCACGGCCAAAGCTCAACATTCTCATGGAAGTATCAATATCAACTTCAAGATTGCAAGAAGGAAGAGGAGTTGTTTCTCCAAACCTGCACGTTCTTCTATCTGGGGGTTATTGGGCAATATTACTCAAATTTTCAGTGACAGCGATGTCAGTGGTTTCAGCTTAGCTCAGAATCAAGGATCACAGAAAGCAAGAAGCGGCAAAGGAAGTCAAAAGCGGAGCAAGATTCGGGCTGGTGGGACTACTTCAAGGTCTGGCAGAAATTGCGATGCTCCAACTAGAGGCCTTCGTTTGAAGGTTAAATTTGGGAATAAAATTTGTCAAAGTAGTCTCAATGTTGTTGTCCCTGAGTGTGTAGACACCACAGGATCTGATGATGCCATTGTTGGTGATGACATAACTGAGTCGCTGCGCACAAACACATCTGAAGTTCCAAAATTAGCTGATGATGTTGAAGATAAACTAGAGGGAGAGGATACTGAACGACAGTTTCAGTGCTTTGACACAAACCTAGAGGAGATATTGACACACCAAGATGACTCTATTCTGGATGTTCACATTAAAAATAAGGATTTGGAGGACACGGTGATTGACAAGTCAGTGGGAGATGTTGCAGATGATAGTATTGGAATTATTGCCAATGAAGCTGTTGAAATGTTGGTAGTGACTGAGAACAATAATGTGGACCCTGGAACTTCACCGGATTCAGAAGTTATCAATTTAGCTCCTGATGCCGAACTTGGGGCTAGAAGTCAAGGAGACTTGGAAAAAATTGTTTCGACTTCTTCTGAAGCCTTTACCGCTCCTGGATATGTAACTGGAAGCAAGAGAGGGAAGAAGAAAACTAACCTACCCCTTGCAGGTAACATTGTTCTGGAAGAAAGTTCACCTGTTGCAGCAACTGCAAACAAAGCTACGCCCCCAAAGAAATGTGGAGGTGGACAGAAAATTTATGATATTATTCAATCAGGTGAGTCTCTCTTTGCATATCCTGACACAAATGCATCTAGTAATTCATCAAAAGGTGAGGAATTCTGTGGCAAACCTTTGCTTTCATCAAGAAAGGCTGAACCTGGAATCATTGGAGAGGCCACTGTTCCTTCAATTAAATCCAAGGTGAAATCTGATGGAACAAAAAAGGGAAATTCCAAAGGCTCTAACTCAGCAAGGAGTAGGAGAAAAAATACATCTTTGCAAGGGGAAAAACAACGAAAGGCAGTCAATAAGAAAAAAGCCAAGGAGAAGGGTGTTTCAGCTGCCAAAAGAAGGGGCAAAGGTTCTTGTGAGCAGGTTGAGGACAAAACAGAGGATCAACCACAAATAGGTACTGGAATATTTAAGTTACATGTTTTGTATGAAAATAAATTCTTTACTTAACTGGTGTGGGACCTTCTTTCTTTATACAGACAGCAATATTAGCTGTTGGATTATCTAAAATCTTAACGCTGTTTTCTTGTCTTACTATTCTCTTATCATAGATAGAAATGTTAAAGTTTGTTTCTAATTTGTGAGAACCAATGCTGTAGGAAGCCACATTGCAGATGATAATGGGGAAACTGATTCCGGCAACAACAGTGCGTCTGTCGATGAAGCTAACACGGAGATTATATCAGGTGGTGAACTTGATCATTATGCTCCTCCAGAAAGTGCTTGGGTGCGGTGTGATGACTGTCATAAATGGCGGCGCATATCGTTTTCACTCTTAAAGTCAATTGAATGCTGCAGATGGTACATTTTTTCTGATTGTTCTTCATTTCAAATACATCATTTATGTTAAAATTGCATAATAGCATTTTTATTTTTAATATATTTATGTGTCTATTTTTCTCAACAAGTTGAGAGGTGGGGTTTAGACAATTTATTTCTCTAGTTAGGTAGGTGAATTTTATATAAATAATTCTTTATTGATGCTAGCATTTTTTCTTAATGAGCCTAGATTAGTCCATCTTAAAGTTTTCAATTTTTGTAATTATAATATTTTATTATTAATAATGTGGCTTATATGAGATGCTTCAACTTCCAATGTAGTCAGGTTCTCTTGGTTCTCACCTTTCTCGTGTTGCAAGAAGCATTACTCCTGTAGTGAAAATAAAGCCTCAGGTGGCATTGGAGGATAAGAGCTGCATATTGTACTAACAAATTGCAAAACGGACTAGGAAATAGGATGCAATAATAAAAGCATACAACTTATGTAGTGACAAATTATACGTGTTAGTTGCCTTTAGAAAATTAGGTGATTTACTGTGTTTTATAGATGGCATGCTGTAAGCCTGAATATCTGTGGGTTGAACATAGCTACTATCTACAGAGGGATTGCATGAGATATGTTTGTTGATCTGTGATTGGAGTTGAATTTTAGTGGAAAGGATTAAATGAAGAGCATGCATTTAATGGGCAACAAAGCCTTGTTAGCCAGAATGTAGGATATTTAAAGGAAGCAGAGAGATACTCTGATGGAGAACTGATAAATTACAGCTGTCTGGAGCGGCGGCAACTCTGGCGAAGTTGAGGATTACAACCGTCTTTTTTATGCATTTCATAGGAACTTGTCTATGTACTAAATAAAGCAAACCAGCCAATCCCCTTTGATCCAATTAGCTCTAAAGGCTTTTTCCTATTCTTTTGACTGGCAGGAGTATTAACAATAGTCTAATTCAGCACTTACCATATGCTTACTAGTCAAGTTTTAGACTAGGTAATTTGGTTTATGTTTACCTAATGATGAAGTGATCTTTGATTTGGAGTAAATTAAAACGAGCTGCTTTATAAGCACTTTGCAAGAAGTAGCTCTTTAAGCAGCTTGCAAGGAAGGGGCTCTTTAGTAGCTTACAAGTTGATCTGGAATTACTTAATGATGAAGATATCTCTTACTGTAGAAGGATGTGCACAATGTTTATTTCAGGAATGTTACAAGATTTTGTTGAGTGAAGTTTGCGATTTTGGGTTCGGGTTGTCTTTTCTATTGGTTATTGTTTGTTCTTTAAACCTTTGGCCTGTAAATACCAGCCACTTCTGTGTTTTTCTTGCGGAATTTTTTATTTGATCTAAGCATTAGATTTAAGTTCTTTCATCATTGATCCAGATTTCTTATAGCTCCATGGCATGCCCTTTGTTGGTGACATTGAAGTTGTCTGTTTACTATTTAATTAGTCATATCCATTTGTGAAATGGTGTGTTCTCATTGTGCGAGGTGTACTTGATAAACCAACTTATACGGTAAACTTTAGGTTATATTAACAAGTTAAGTCCTATTATGCGCCTCTAGACATCATTGAAAAAAATTTGGCTTTGAGGGTTCAACTACTTATTGATTTTGGATTTCTTAGTCTTGTATGTACTATTAGAAGACTTTGTCAATAGTGGTTTGTCTCATGGGATTCAAGTTCTCAAACATTGTCTCCTCAATTGCATGCCAAAATCTGGTTAGGCAAGGATCAAGCATTGACTCAGATGTCCTTCTGATTGATTTATGGTTTTTAGTTATAACTATCTTTGACATTAGTTTTGGCTAGAGGTGGACATATGCGGTTTGGATTGATTTGAGATAAAATTTCAAACCGAATTGCATATTGCGGTTTAAAAATAAATCGATCCAATCCAATCCATTAATATGTTACAAACCAATCCAAACGAAACCGCAAAGTGCGATTTAAAGCAGTTTGAACTACATTATAAAATTAAAGATATAATAATTGATCATTATTAATTTTATAATTTCTCATTAACATTTAAGAGTAAAAAAAAATTTTAACCCATTTGTGAATAATTTTTTTATTAATTATTATTATATAAAAGATATGAAGGCAAATCATATATAATTTGTGATGATAAATGAATAATAATAAAAATTTTATAAGATAATATTAAGCGGTTTAACTTGCGGTTTCGCTATTTGGAATTGATTCAATTCATAATCCAAACCGCGAACAGCGGTTTGAAAAATATCAATCCGTAAGTCGATTCACAAATTTTCAAACCGATCCAAACCATTAATTTTTGCGGTTTGGATTGGATTGGTTTGAAAATACCCACCCCTAGTTTTGACTCGTGGAAAAATGTGTTTCTTCTTATTATGTTTTTGCTTTCTTGAAGAAATTGGTGAAAGCTATCCCTGGTGGTCTATCATTATATTTTTCTTTGAACTGTAATCTAAAATCTTCATTTTAATTCTTATTATTGAAGGATCTGTAAGGACAACATGGATAAAGCATTTACTGATTGTTCAATACCTCAAGAGAAGAGCAATGCGGATATTAATGCAGAGTTAGGTCTATCAGACTTTGAAGAGGATGATGGCCTTGCAAATAATGACAGATTTGGAAATGAATTGGAATCTAGTAGTATAACATGTATGTGATACTTTCTAGTGTTGCCACCAAAGTTAGATATCTGCAAATTGTCTGGGCTTAGGGTATTAAGTTCTTTTTATCTGTTTAAAGATTACTTATGTCAAAATTCTGACCATTCTTGGCTTTGGTCTTAATGTGATGCAGCTCAACCGGGGTCATGGTTTAGGCGCATTGATTCTAATGTGTTTCTTCACCGTAGCCGTAAAACTCAAACTATTGATGAGGTGTGAATTTGATCTTTCTCTAATCATTTTTATGATTATTTCCGTTTGGTTGCATTGCTTATTATTTATTTTAGAAATATGAAGAGTTGAACCTGTCGTTGTAGTCTTTATGATTGTGATGTGCTGATTTTAAGTAGCAAAAATGCACCTAAAGCCCTGTGCTCTGGCCTCTTTGTATTGCAGGCATCAATAATCCTGAACGTTATAAATTGTTCGTATGTGTATTGGCTTCACTCAAAGTTCAAATCTAAATGCTCCTTCCATCTTTAATTGTTAGTCCATTTTGAAATTTTGACATTACTGAGGCAACATCATTTAGTGCATAGACATAAAGTATCACTTTGCATAATCATCTTCTGTTTTGACTTCATTTATGCATTCACACAAATCATATTTGTTAATTCAGACTTAGAGAAACATGGAAGAAGAAAGAAAAGAGAATTCTTGTATATCTTCATTGTGAAACTAGTACAATGTTTCTATAGGTAAGAAATTCCTAATTAAACACAAATATTACTTAAATAAGAACCAGCTAAGAGCATCCTAAATTTCCTATACAGGTTTTAACAGTAATGATAATAGAAAAGGGCGCATGAAAGTTGTAGAGTTGTGTAAATTGGCTTTCCAAAAGGGAGTTGGTACTGTAGGACGGTCTAGAAAGGAAAAGAAGATTAATGGTCAAAATGGAGGGAGTAAATGTTTGCACGTAGCACTGACACAGGGTGAACCTTTACCTTTTTATTTAACATCTAGATATTTGCTTATGATATGACAAGAAATTAGTGTCTAATTTTCCTAACTTTTCTCCTTTTGTTTTTCCAATTGTTTTGGTATCGGTGGTCATAAGTTGTTGCAGCTTATGAAAAGCTGGTTAAACATTTTCATATTAAGATTAGTTCTTGTTCTACTGATTAATGTGTTTTTTATGCTTTAATCAGGTAATGGTTTGTCATTGCAAACCACCTTCAGATGGTGGATTTGGCTGTGGAGATGAATGCTTGAATAGGATGCTTAACATTGAATGTGTTCAAGGCACTTGTCCTTGTGGTGACTTTTGTTCAAACCAACAGGTACTTCACCTATTGTTTGCAGATAGCTTTACATTTCGTTTAGTGGCAGTAGGTGTTATGTCACAAAGAGCACTTTATTAGTCCAAATGTCTGTTTGCAGTTCCAGAAGCGCAAGTATGCCAACATGCAGTGGCGCCGATATGGTAAGAAGGGTTTTGGACTAGCGCTACTTGAGGATATATCGAAAGGGAAATTTATTATTGAATACGTCGGGGAGGTAAATTTCCGTCTATTTTGTATGCCCAAGGTGAACTTTGTAATGAGGCTAAACAAAAACAAATTCTTCATGTTTATTACCAAGTATATTTCAGCTGTTTAAAAATTTATGCAAATTTTTAGTAAACCCAATCCTGCAAATTAAGTCAATTAATTAAGTTTGAAATTGTGCATGCAAATTTGTTCGATTTCTTTTCCTTATTCTTATGATTAAATTGATTCAAATTTTTTTTCTTTTTTTTTGGGGGGGGAAGCCTAAAAATATAGATCTTTAAATAAATTAGACAGGCTTTACGACTTGTATGTCTTGTCCTTTGTGTTAAATAGTTTTTACTCTCGCACTATCTATCAGACCTTTTATTTTTAAAATTTCTAATATATGGCCCAATCAGGTCCTTGACATGCAAGCTTATGAGGCACGTCAAAAAGAATATGCAGCTAATGGTCATAAGCACTTTTACTTCATGACATTAAACGGCAGTGAGGTTTGGATAATGCCTTGCATATCATACTTATTTTAACTCATTTGATCTGTGTTGATCTTGTATTTTTGTTAATCAGGATTTACTTGATCCCAAGCACATGCTTTGGTTGTGAATGTAATGTAACCATTTTGAGACCTGTAGTAGTTTGCTACCTGTTGACTGGATTTGTTCTGGATTGGTTTCATAACCTTAGTGTATCTGTTGTTATCTTTGATCTTTTTGAAAGATTTAGGATTGTGCTTGGTGCCCAACATTTTAACTTGTTGGTGAGGAGCAGTGTATTTCAGGCTTTTCACTGATGACTGTGAGGGTTGTTTGGTCTCTTTCTGTAAGAAATCTTTCCGAGAAGAGTAGTTCTTGTTGTAATAGTTTTTATTTGTATGGCCTAGCTATGCCGTTTGCTGAAGTCTTTTTTTAACCTTCATGCATTCTGCAATAAGGTCACTAGTTTGTTTTAAGAGATGGCCTTGGACATCAAATTTGAGGAATTGACTCATTGCAACTTTGCTTAACTTGGAGTAAAAGGGACTTTGTATTCAGAACCACTGGACATTCTTAGTCCTGGTCTTTGTAAAGTTACGTGGAGGTCTAGTTTGCTTAAAGGCCTTTTTGATCTTGCTTCTGAGTGTGGTCTGAAGACCGTGCAAAGTGCATAGTTGAAATGAACATTTTTGGAATTCAGATTGAAATAAGTACGGAGAAGTTTTAGGAATACATTTAACGTGTGTTGTAGATTTACTCGTGTAAAAGTGAATAATACCATTGAAAGATGTTTGCCATTCTTTTATTAAAGTTTGTCATATCATGCTGGTTTGTACCTTATTTTACTTTTTGTTTGCTTTTCTAGTGATATTTGATTTATTGTTGTTTCTTATTCTTTATTGTTTCCCATTCTTTCAGGTAATAGATGCATGTGCTAAGGGAAATCTGGGTCGTTTCATTAACCATAGTTGTGATCCTAATTGCCGTACTGAAAAGGTGAACATTTATATGAGCATCTTAAATCTTGTAATTTGTATACTGATATGAGATCATGCAATTTTGTATGTAATGATCTGGATCCTCTGGCATTAAAGACTACCAATTTTTTATTCTTGTGATGTTTCGGTTATGTTAAAGAACAATGATGCTTCTATTTCAATGGATTTGATTTGATTTGGTGTACTTAGTATACTCAATATCTGTTACATAATGATCTGGATACTCTACCATTGAAGCCTACCAATTTTTTCCTTGTAATGTTTCAGTTTTGTTAAGACCAATGATGCTTCTGGATTAGCTTTGCTTTGTTGTAATTAGTATACTCTATTTTTGTGGAATAAAGCCCACTTTCTTTTCTTTGGGCATCAGTTTCTAGAGAATATAATATTATTTATCATTCATGAGAACTGACATGCCATCTTGTATTCATTTTTTTTTTGTATGTGTGTGTGTGTGTTTTTAATATTTATTATTGTTAGTTACTTTGGTGAGGTGTGTGATCGTGTTGAGTGTTGAGCGTTCACTTTTGGGGCTCTCAGTGCACTTTGTTTGTTTTCTCTGTCTCCTGTGGTGGACTTCTGACTTACATTTTGTACTTTAGTTGCATCTCAGTTTGTTGGGAATGAAATGTTCTGTTTTTTTCCAGCACTTCTTATGTATAAATACGAATTATATGCATATATTCTGGCAATCTTTTTATTATGAAATATTAATTGTTGCCAATTATTGAGAGTGAGCCAAATATCATTGTTTACCAGATTATTTGATTTGTGAAAGTTTTGTTTGCTCTTATTATTGTGTTATGTCTTCCCATTTCATTGAAATATTTTTAATGACCTTGATGGATTGGATACATTGTTGTTGCTGAAGATTTGATTCTAACAACGTTCTCTTTTATGTCTGATATCCTGTAGTGGATGGTGAATGGAGAAATATGTATTGGGCTTTTTGCAATGAGGGATATTAAGCAGGTATGGTTATACTGTGCATCAATTAATCTCTTATGAAGTAAACTCTTGATTTTTTGTCATTTTCTGAAGTTAGCTTGAAAAGTCCAATATCTGTAGACTTCCCAATCAACGTCTGAAGGTGACCAGGGCTTAAATTGTATGAATTGATTTGATGAATAAAATACAGCAAGGTTTGTCAATACCTTATTTGCAAAAAAGATTTGTCCCTTATGAGGATAGATGAGCTAATAGTTTCGGAATTATTGTACTGGAATTTCAATGCAGCAACCAAATAACTTGATTGTGCTATTACCTTTGTGAATAAATGCCCCTGATGGGGAAAATCAAATTTTTAATTTTGTCATGAACTATAATTGTTCATTTCTGATAATTTGTTGAACCATTTATCTAGGAAATCAGTTTTACTGTCCTTATAGAGGGGCATTGCACTTTTTGGTGGGATGTGAATTTTTAAAAAAATTTTGTATTAAATTAGTTTAGTTTGTGCCTCAGTTCTTGTTATCTTGCATCTTCTAAGCTTAGTATTTCTCAGGGTGAAGAGCTGACATTTGACTACAACTATGTCAGAGTGTTTGGAGCTGCTGCTAAAAAATGTCATTGTGGTTCTCCTCAATGTCGGGGGTATATAGGCGGGGATCCACAAAATACTGAAATAATTTATCACGGTGATTCAGATGAGGAGTATCCTGAGCCTGTGATGCTTGAAGATGGCGAAACTGAAGATCATGTCAACAAGGTATCCAGAAAACAAATTGTCGAGGCTTTAGTGAAAGATAGAAATAAAGTGGATGATTCCATTAGAGCTGTTAGGAAATTGGAGCTGAATGAAGAAGTTGACAACTTGAGAAAACAAACTGCCTCTGCCATTTCTGTGCTACAAAATTTATCAGAAATGGGCGACTCAAAGGGAAAATATCCTTCTCGTCAATCTTCAGAACCTTCCCTACTGGCAGATGTAACAAGCATACCTGTATCTGCTGCTAAGCAGGATATTTCCGAGGAAGAGGAAATTATGAAGAAAGCATCGTCATTAATCCCACAAGTGGAGATTTTCAAGTCTGATACAGTAGAAGAAAATCAAGGTGTTTCCAAATCTCGTCCTCGTATAAAGACTTCTCGTAAACCTGGTTCTGTTAAGAAAGGAAAGGCTGATAGTAGTTCTTTAAATGGAAATAAAGTTAAGATGATGAACAACAAATCCCAGTTTCTCTCTATCAAACCCAAGAAGTTATCAGAAGGTTCCTCTAATGGTCGTTTTGAAGCAGGTTAGGAATCTACTTTTACTCGTATTAAGAAATGTGTTGCGCAGGTTGACTGTTTAATGATAATTGCTTTCAGTTGTTGCAGTTCAGGAGAAATTAAATGAATTGCTGGATGCTGATGGGGGCATAAATAAACGAAAAGTGGGTAACCTTGACATTATCCAATTTCTCTTTCTGGGTCTGATGTATTTCTATTTGGTGTGTTGGGATGCTACATTTTTTGTTCACGTAAATGTGCTCCACTCTGCAGTTTGCAGTGTTGCTATTTATTTTTTAATATTTATGTTGAAATCTCATCTCAGCTTTGATTTCCCTTTTAGTCAGTTTGGTTCTTGTGAATAGATTGCTGAAGGCTACTCTGTTTTAAAATTACTTTTTGAATAAGAAACTGAATTTTATTATCACTATAAAGAAAATATGAAGGACAGTTGGACTAGAGGTTCACTACCAGATCTACAAAAGCTCTGCTAGCTAAAATTTTATAGTATAATCCTAGCTGAAGGCAGTTCTGTTTAGTTTCCTGTACTTAAAACATGCACTCTCACCACAACTCTTGTGTAGTAGTATCTTATCTTATAAGATGGTGATTTTTCCAAACAGGATGCTCCCAAAGGTTATTTGAAGCTTCTGCTTTTAACTGCTGCTTCTGGTGATAGTAGCAATGGTGAAGCAATTCAAGGGTAATTTGAGTTGTTTTCTTCATCTAGCCCTATA
Source organism: Trichilia minutiflora (assembly GCA_035590515.1). NCBI lineage: Eukaryota > Viridiplantae > Streptophyta > Magnoliopsida > Sapindales > Meliaceae > Trichilia > Trichilia minutiflora. The sequence goes on along the minus strand of JAVXUL010000003.1, from coordinate 1,168,971 downwards.
TATATCAATTTAGATGTTGCATAAGTGTCTTTCTTATATACATGAGTCTCTTTTCTACTTTTTATTACTTTTGGCTAATTTGTCTTGCAGCAATCGAGATTTATCAATGATCCTTGATGCTCTTTTAAAAACAAAATCGCGAGTGGTGTTGATGGATATAATTAACAAAAATGGTATTTTTTTCTTGTGTGTTGCATGGGTTCAATTATTTACCATTGTTTTTATTGAATAAAACTAATTAATTTTAGTTGAACTTCTGTTTGTCCAATAGTGTTGATGGTAGCTCTGCTTTCCAGGTTTACAGATGCTGCACAACATGATTAAGCAGTATAGAAGAGATTTCAAAAAGATCCCAATTCTCCGGAAGCTTCTGAAGGTGCACTTCCTGAAAACCATCTCTAAGTTAATTGATCATGGTTCCTTTTCTTGCTGCTAACCGACTACATCTGCAGGTTTTAGAATATTTGGCAATTAGGGAGATACTTACTCGAAATCATATTACTGCCGGTCCTCCATGTCCTGGGATGGAGAGGTAGAAAATACTTTCTGTTTTCTTATTCAGTGAATTTTCTTAATATCTTGTCTTGGTATCTTTTGAAGTAAATATGGATTCTTTTCTTTCCAAATCTTGTGTGAAATTGTCGTGGACTTGGATTCAACTTGGACTACTTTTATACTCAAACTAAGATATGTCACAACCTCTTGGAATCTAAATCTTTTAGGAATTTCCGGAGATTAGTTGCATGGGTATATGATTTTAATGAGAAAACAGAAGAGGAATAGATAATTGCAACCTGAACAAGATCGATAGGAATAGCTACGTGATACTGGGGAATTTAAGATTTAGTCCAGAATCAACAATGATCAACATGAACCCGCCTCTAGTTTTTGTAAGAGTAATTTTTGTGTTATATCAGTTAGTTGCTTCCTTACCATTAGAGAAAAAATTTGAGTATCCTAGGCATGCACCTGAAGCATTTCTGTTAACTTTACTTTATTGTGTTGTGAAGACAATTGTGCCAGCAAACCAGAATTTTACTAGCAATAGAAATTAAAATACTAACCAACTAAGCTTACAGCAGTGTGTATTGTTGGAAACAATCATTTAAGGTTTTCTCTTCTATAATTTATTGGCTGATACCTAAAACTTGAGTTTGGTGTATATGTTGATGTTTATTAGGGGGCAAGCTCTGATATTAGCAATTAACAAAATGTCTATTATGAAGCAAGTTCTGGTATTAGGGATTAACAAATTCTTCATTTTGCCCACATATACATTTTTTTATTGCTGGGAGAGGTCATATACGATCTTGCTTTTTGATTGGGAAAATAAAAGAGAGAAGAAACTACTAGCATCTTTTTAGTGGTGGTTTGAATTGTTTGCTTTAGTGGTTTAGGTTTGAAATTCATCATAACTTTCTTCATTCTTATCACAAGAAAAAAAACAAAGAAAAAAAATTCTGACTGAACTAAAACAATATTGGAGAATATAGAAGTATTTTAATTCTTTTTTATTTGGCATGTATCTACTATCTAGTTGTTAATCATAAATTACCTTTTTTTTTTGTTCATTTAATATTATTTTTTTTGGAACTATTTCCTGAAATAAATAAGTTCTGAAACTAACCTGGAACAAATAACGCCAAGATGAAGTAATAAGCTTCACAAAAAAATTTTAAAAAAAAAGAGAGAGAGAGAGAAAAAAATCCAGGACTGAACAAAAACAATATTGAAGCATATAGAAGTACCTTAACCCTTTATTAAGGATCATATCAAATCCTTTTTTATTCGGCATGTATCTGGTTGTTAATGATAAGTGACTTCATTTTTTTTGTTTATTTAATATTAATTTTTTGAACTATTGCCTGAAAAAAAAAAGTTCTGATATTAACTTGGAACAATAATGCTGAGATCCTATAGATGGAAGTAATAAGCTTGACAGTGGCCCGCTAACAAGTACTAAAGATGCTCTTTCATACAAGCATTTGCTACATATTTCTGAGAACTGTGTGTTCTTGTGCAGCTTCCGTGAGTCAATATTGTCTTTGACTGAGCATGAAGACAAACAGGTTTGTTTCAAACTATTTTAACAGATCCTTGATTCATTTTATTAGATGGTGATCTTTTAGGTTATCATTTAGTGAATAATGTAACAGGTCATTTGCTGCATGTGCATAGTATTTTATGGATATATTAGTGGCCAAATTCTGTTTCCTTATCAACAATTTAGTTCTGATCAGTCTAGTGTCACATATAGGTTCATCAAATTGCACGTAGCTTTCGAGATAGATGGATTCCTAAACCCATCAGAAAACGTAGCTACATGGACTGGGATGATGGCAGATTAGATATTCACAGGGATCTAAACAGCAACAGGCTCTCAGTATTGCACAATCATCGGCGTGATCAAGGTTTAAGACCTTCAGTAGCAATTGATTGTGTCATGCAATCATCCCTTACAACTTCGGTGGATACTGCTTCCAATGAGGTTGGGTCTTCTCCTTGTACAGGTGGATGCCAGACTGATGGTTCCATAACTCGCAAACGTAAAAGCCGGTGGGATCAGCCAACCAAGACCAACCTGAAGGAACGGAAGCTTGAGTCGAAGTTGTTGCAGCAACATGAGTGTGGTCAGGTGTTGCTCGATCACAGAGATAAGATGAACACAGAGGACAGCAATTACCCTGACCATATTCATAATCACTGTAACCGTGATGAAGCTGTTAACTCTGAAGATGGTGGACAGATTGTGCAAGAAGATGTTCCGCCTGGTTTTTCTTCTCCCATTAACCCACCACTGGTTTCATCTGATGCTTCTTCAACTACTGATCTTCCTCAACAAAATGTATCACATTTCAATTGTCCGATTGATGTGGCTATTGCACACCCACAGGGAAAATTCAAGAACCGTCTACCTGTCTCGTATGGAATTCCATTGCATATTCTGCGGCAGTTTGGGTCACTTCAGGCTGAAACTGTAGATAGTTGGGTTATTGCTCCAGGGATGCCCTTCCACCCTTTTCCACCTTTACCCCCCTTTCCTCGTGAAAAGAAAGACGCCCCACCTGTTTCTGCTGATAGCTTTAAGATGGTTCATGGATTTTCCAAAGAATGGCAACAAGATGGCAGTCAGCCACCTAATTGCAATCCAGATGAAAACAATCCAAGTACAACTGGAGCTAACCAATCAGATGCGGACATTTCCAGTGCCAACACCCAACAAACTTTTAAAAGAATGAGGGGATCCGCAAATGATTTGGGAAAAAGGTACTTTAGGCAACAAAAGAAGATGGGACCCCCTTGGCTTTGGCGAAGGAATGAGCTTAGAAATTCATATTGTTCACAGGATGTCAGTTGTAGGGTGGATAAACCTGTCAGCAATTTTTATCAGCGTCCGCCGCAGCAAAATCATCATTGAATTGATTTATAGGAAATACTCCAAAGAGAGAATTGAATTTTCTTCCATACATTAATGTATTCTTAATTCTTTCTTGTGGATTTTATTTTTCTGTGGAAAACATTTATTCAATTTTGAGAATTTCTGACCCCCGTGACCCCAATTTATAGTTTTACAGTGGAGGGGAAAGAGATTCTCCCAATTGGCACACTTTGAAGTTTGAAGAGGTAGGCATTCTTGTTAATGTATCATTTTATTTCATAGAAATCAGAAGGCATATGTAACTTCTACATTGAGCAGAATGACATGGTATTCTTTCAACTTCTTTTTGGTTTATTAGATGAATCCGGTGTGGATGCAGGACACAGATAACTAATACTTACCTTTATGTCCGCACAAATCTATTGATAACCAGACTTTTGCTTCCCATAAGAACAAGAACAAGACAACTGGAATCTTGATTCTATATAACATCTTGTGGTTTGTTTCTAATTGTTGCTGAACACGAGTTTTGGACTTTTATGTTTTTATCCTTTTCTGTATTATCTGGAAGATGGATTGGAGTGGCTGTACAGAATTTCATACTTTTTGACCTGCAATTTATGAAACTTTCTTCAAGCTTGTTACCATTGCCCATGCTGTTTAGATTAACATTTGTTGGTTGTCTTGTTGATTACATATAAAATTTTTATAAGGTCAAAAGTATGTAAGTTGTTTGCTGCTGATTTTTATACGTCTTTTAGGTATTGTGCCAAGTAGGAAGTATAGTTGGTTGACGATTCAGAGTCCAGTTGATGCTTTCAAGATGTCCGAATCCATTTCATTTGCCAAATATTGTTCTGATAATGTGCTGGTTGATTTTATGGAGAGCTGCATCTTAGCTTATATCCCTCTATTATAAAGTTTGTGTTGGGGAATTAATTTGGAAAATTGTTTCTGATCTCGAGATGGAGAGTAAAAGCCCCTCGTTCTAGAGAATCATGCCATGTGTTAAAATCTTCGCATCTCATTGCCCGCGGGGCATGCGCAGCTCCCTGATGCTTCAGTTGCAATCGCCAATTTTTTATTGTAATTCACAGCCTGCGGGTGAAACCTTAAAAAAATTAAAATACATAGCCGAAAAAAGTTAAGAGCGATGTTACGTCATATGTGTACACTTCCATAAACATTACTATAATTTGGCAATTTCAAAATAAATGCATAAAAATTCACTGAATTCGTATACGTGTGTGTATATATATATCAATTAAAACATTCAGATTTGTAAAAAATATTTAAATTCTAAAAAAATATATTAATTCAAAATAAAACTTTTGAAGTAAAAAATTGATCATTTCTTTAATCTTGTACTTCAACACCTTTTTCAAACTCACTTATTAAATATTTGAGTTATAAAATACATAAAACTCTTAGGGATAAAGCTAATTTTTCAACAAAAATTCTTCAATATTTAAGTCAATAAGGATTTTGATTAATGTTGAGAGAATATTTTAGAAAGCACGAAAGAAAATTGAGAGAAAATTATAAGAAAGGTGTAAAAATATTTGGACCTACAAAATAATAAAATTTGTCTCTTTTATTCCGAAATTCTATTATACTTTTAATAATTTATAACTATAACCATAGATACGTGTTCTTCTCTTATTGATTCTATTTAAAAGTTTGTTATGTAAATCACGGGATATGAATATCATAAAAATAATATTTAATCACATGTATAAATAAATATTATTAGTTGATGACAGAGCCAAATAATCAATACTAAACAATCTTGGATCTCAACAAGATACATGACTCTTACACAAATTTGTGAAGGTTTTAGCCGTAGAAGGAAATAAGATGTTTTGGATGATAAGGTACATTATTAAGTCTCGGACATAAATTTATGTGAATAATTTAAAATATTTTTACATTGTTTATGATCTGGAATACTGACATAATCCAAATGCTCCTGCTTGAAGTATCATAGGAGGTCTCAAAATGTTACTATATAATGAATTTGAAAAACTAAATACCATTGAATGATCTATCTGAACTTGAAAATTTGGAATGGGTCATGACAAATTACTCAAACAGTCAAACAAAAAGAATAACAAATATATAAATATATTATTTTAATATAAAACAATAAAAATAAATGTGAAATAATTATAATTAAATATTTTAAATAATATATTAAAATTAAAAAATCGTAAAACTAAATATTGTATATAACAAAGACAATAAAATATGTAAAAATATATACAACACCAATCAAATTTTATTTAGACAGAAATAGAAGTTTTTACAATAAAAATAATAATAATTATTGAAAAAATAAACTAAAATAATAAACTAATAAATAATATTTATAATATCTCTAATAAACTTATACACTTGCAAGTATATTACAATAAACCCTAATCTTGCAAGTATATTACAATAAACCCTATTTTTTCAAATGTTCGAATTGTCAACCAAATTGGTTATGGGGCGCGTGGTCTTCTTTTTCCAACTAGTTGCGAGTAGGTTTATATGACTGAATCCAAGTCAAGGAGAAAAATGTCGGTACTTGAAAACCATTAAAATGGTGTCAGAAGTAAGAATCCAAATTCTGGTGGAGCAAGAGTAGTTGCGAATGTTAGGACACTTCATGGTCTATGCTATAGGTGTGATTAGTTGTACGTCTAAATGTAAGATAATTCTTCTAAACAGTGAAGCTACAAAATACATCAGAATCAGTAACCCATTGGGCACAAGAAATCCAATCAAACTTTTGAAAGCCCATTTATACATATCTAAAAAAGGCCGATTATTTTATCTTAATGGGCCTTCTTGGGAAGGTGATCAATTAGGGATCTTAGGTCCATTGAAATCACATGAAATAAAGGAGATATGTGTGTGTATCTACTACTTCTTGTGACATCAATAATAAATTTCGGTAGAAATGTTACTAAAATATTCTTGTCACTATCATATGGACGTTCATATCATTTTGATAAAGATATAACACGTTTTTGCTAACTCAAAAATCAATTTCATGTTTAATTTATGAGTGAAAGCTTGATAAGTACCAACCCATTCTACTTTGTCACATGATTTATAAATAAATAAAACCATCCGTTTTTATTTGGGTTTGGGACCTCAAGGTCCCAAGTTCGATTCCCCCAAGGGTATCCCTGTTGAAATATCTAGGGGATCAAACCTCGATTTTCTTCAATCGTTTGATATCGTCTGTCGTAGAGTACTACGAGACGCTTTCTAACTTAGGTCTCGACCCCGTCTCAGTAACGTTGCCTTAGGATAGTCGAGGGTCTAAGTCCCTCTTGATCAATCCCGGGGTAAACAAATCCTGGAGCATTGGTTAGCGGTTGGAGTTTTCGGGTTTTCAAAAAAAAAAAAAAATCCAC
>JAVXUL010000003.1:1126714-1162085 GCA_035590515.1 Trichilia minutiflora | reverse complement strand
AATTAATCGTAAACAGTTTACAATTAATTACAAAAGATATATACACAAGAAAATATAACCTTGAACCATCTGACACGATTGGTTCTAGGGCATATCTCTAACATAGCATGGGTCACTGACTCAAACTAATGTTAAGAAATTTTAAGGCTCCAAGGCCAACCATAACAATAGGAGTTGGCAGGTGACGTGGGTTAGGGCTTAAGATGCCCGATCCCATGCCAGGTTTTAGGCTCTCAGTTTGTCTGATATGGTACGGGGGCTTATACAGCCTAATATTGGTCATTGACTCAAACTAATATTAGGAAATTTTAAGGCTAGAGGGCCAACCGTAACATTAGTGAGCTGGCAAGTGACTCGAGTCAAGGCTTAGGATGCCCAATCCCGTGTCAGGTCTTAGGCTCTTAGTCTGTCTGACACAGTACGAAGACTTATACAACCTGACGTAGGTCACTAACTCAAACTAGTATTAGGAGATTTTAAGACTCTAAGGCCAATCGTAACACTAATGAATTGATAGGTGACTCGAGTCAGGTGTTAGGATGCTCGATCCCGTACCAGGTCTTAGGCTCTCAGTCTGTCTGACACGGCGCGAGGGCTTATACAGCCTAACATAGGTCACTGACTCAAACTAGTGCTAAGGATTTTAAGGCTCGAGGGTCAATCGTAACACTAGTGAGTTGACAGGTGACACGGGTCAGGACTTAAATGCTTGGCCCCGTGCCAGATCTTAGGTACCTGGCATATGACAAAAGCTTATACAGTCTGACGCGGGTCAAAGATTCAGTGAAAGAGAGATGCTGTATAATGCTTCTTTACTTGAAATTGAAACACAATAATTTTATTATGATAGATGGTGTTTGAAATTATTATAAATGAAGCATCCTGAGGAATGACTCGTCTCAGGAATAATACTTTTTCAGCATCTCAGCATTCCACGACTTATTCAGGATACTACCGTCTGGCCTTGTCAATTTATACGTCCCTGGTCTGACTACTTTGATTACTTGATAGGGACCTTCCCAATTAGCTCCAAAAGATCCCTCGACTGTCATTCTAGTGTTCAGAGTGGGCCCTTCTGAAAACAAGATCTCCTTTTCTGAAGGATCGAGGTTTAACTTTTCTGTTGTAAGTGCAGGAGACTCTTTACTGATAGACAGTCACGAGCATCAGAGCATGGTCTCTGACTTCTTCGCACAGATCAAGCTCTAGATGCATGGCTTGCTGATTTCCTTCTTCATCAAAGTGGAGGGTGTGAAAATTAAGAATGTCCATCTTAATAGGGATGATTACCTCAAACCCATAGCCCAACAGGTAAGGTGTTTTTCCTGTGGCTATTTTTGTCGTTATCCTATATGCCCATAGGATTTTCGGAAGCTCGTCTACCCAGGCTCATTTCCTCTCTCCTAGCTTTTTCTTTAATAACTTCTTGATTATTTTGTTAGCTGCTTTCACTTGCTCATTTGCTTTGGGGTGGCCAAGAAAGGAGAGCCTGAGGTCAATGTTCCATTCTTGATAAAAGTCTACCAATCCTCTATTATCAAACTACTTTCGTTGTCAACAATCAGTATACTAGGGATACCGTGTTTGTAGAGGATGTTTTTTTGGATGAAGGTAATCGTGTTTATTTCTGTGATCTTGGACAAGAGCTCCGTTTCTACCCACTTTGTGAAGTAATCAATAGCCACAATGGCATACTTCGCCTGAGCTCTGACGATCAGGAAAGATCCTATCAAGTTAAGTCCCCATTAGGCAAAGGGCCAGGGACTGAGCAGGGTTGTCAGGTTCTCGAGAGACTATCTCGAGACATCCCCATAGACTTGGCAGGTATGACACTAACGAACTAGATCGTAGGCGTCTTACTTCATGGTCGATCAGAAGTATCCTTGTCTCAGTATTTAAAAGGCCATATTCTTACTGTCATTATGATTCTCACAAAATCCTTGGTGTATTTCTTCCAGTGCCTCTTTTGCTTTTGACGGTGTAAGGCATCTTAGATAAGGAGTGCCGATTCCCTGTTTATAGAGAACACCATCTATTACTGTGAACCTTGCGACCTTCCTCTTGACCCTGGAGGCTTCATTCTTATCGTGAGGGAGTAACCCTTCCTCTATGTATCTTCTGATGGGGTCCATCCAGGTAGGTGGATCTTTCCTAGTCATCATCATTGTGTCGTTATTCGACTGACTGATGCTTTTACAATCCAGGATCTCTACAGAGATCATTTTCGGGATGTCCTCAGTCAATACTGAGGTGAGCTTTGACAACGTATCGGCCTAAAGGTTCTTAGATCGAGGAATTCTCTGTAGTTTCACCTTGGTGAATTTATTGATTAACTCTTGGGCCCTTGAAAGATAAGCCCTCGTGTGTTTTTTTCAGGCCTGGTAAGTACCATTCACATGGTTTACCAGGAGTTGGGAGTCACTGTTGACCGTGAGAGCACTTACCCGATCTCCAATACTGTCTTTAGTCTTACCAACAAAGCTTTATATTTTGCTTCGTTATTAGTAATAGAAAAAGAAAATCTAAGAGCATACATAACCTCCTCTCCTTTGGGACCGACTAGGGTGACGTCTGCTCCATCTCTACTGACGTATGCTGACCCGTCGATGGACAGATGCCACACAGGGTGACTTTCAAGGTTGGATTATCCTGCTCTTATACTATCTACTCGGTTTTCATCATGATGTGAGATAGTCAGGATTCCCTCAGTTGTACGTTCAGCTACAAAGTCTGTCAGCGCCTGCCGTTTAATAGCTTTTCGGGGTTGGAACTTGATGTCAAACTCACTGAACTCTACCGATCACTTGACCAGCCTTTTCGATAAGTTAGGTCGATGAAGAATCTGCCTGAGTGACTGGTTAGTGAGTACCGTTATTTCATGCGCCTAGAAGTAGGGGCGCAATTTCCTGGCTGCTATGACGAGTGCCAGTACCAACTTCTAGGGCTTTATATATTGGGTCTCAATGTCCAATAATGCCTTGCTGGTGTAGTAGATGGGCTTTTGTGTTTTCTAATGATCCTCTCTTACCAGCACTGAACTGACTGTGTTCTGGCTAACCGCGAGATAGAGGTATAACGTCTCTTCTGGCAAAGGGCTGACCAGATGTGAGACTGAGGCTAAGTAGACTTTGAGTTATTAAAATGAACTCTCACACTCTTCGTCCTATTTCATACCCTTACCTTTCCTCACAGCCTTGAAAAAAGGTAAACACTTATCAGTGAATTTAGAGATGAAATGGTTGAGTGCCACTAACCTCCCAGTCAGGCTTTATAATTCCTTTAAGGTCTTGGGAGCTCTCAGGTCTATTGTGGCTTGAACCTTTGTCGGGTTAGTCTCGATCCCTTGTTCACTGATCATGAAGCCCAAAAACTTTTTAAACTTGACACCGAATGCATACTTTTCAGGATTAAGCCTCAGCTTATATTCTCTGAGGAGGGAGAAGGCTTGCTCTAGGTGGAGAGCATGATCTTCGACCTTAGTGGACTTCACAATCATGTCATCCATGTAGACTTTCATAGAACTTCTTATTAGTGGCTTGAATATTTTGTTCATGAGCCTCTGAAAAGTGGCTCCAGTGTTCTTCAACCCGATGGGCATTACTTTGTAATAATACAACCCCTGATCGGTAATGAAGGTTGTCTTGTCTTGGTCAGAAAGATGCATGGGTATCTGATTGTATCCCGAGAAGGCGTCCATGAAGCTCAATAATTCATGTCCGACAGTGGAGTCTACCAACTAGTTGACCTGAGGCAAAGGAAAACTATCTTTAGGGTAGGCTTTATTGAGATCGATGAAGTCGACGCACATCCACCAGCTTTCATTGGCTTTCTTTACCAGTACCACATTTGTCAACCAGTCGGGGTACTTGGTTTCCCTGATGAATCCCGTCTTAAGCAGTTTGTCAATCTCTGTCTAGATAACCTTTTGTCTTTTCATATTGAAGACCCTCTTCTTCTGTCGGATCAGCTTATGGACAGGATTGATGATCAATCGGTGGATCATAACGCCTCCATCTATCCCAGGCACGTCCTCATGACTCAAGCGAATATATCTTTATTTCGTTCTAGGGTCGTAATTACGATTTGCCTCAGGTCAAAAGTCAGTTGACTACCCACTCGGATCGACTGGTCAGGGTGCCACTCATCAATCACCACTCTTTTCAGGACCTCCACCGGTTCCAAAATTGGACTTTGGGGTATGCTTTCTTCTATAGCATCATCGGGGGAGGAAGATGCCTCCTGAACATCAGTCATCTCAGTGTCTTTAGGAGCTAGTCTCCCTTATTTCTCGATAGTTATTTCCAAAGGTTTCTTTCGAATACAGTATGTTTTTCGAGTTGAGATAGTAAAGTAGGATCTTGCTTTCCTTTGATTGCCTCTGACAATCCCGATCCCATCTCCAGCTCAGAATTTAAGCTTAGGTAGTGCACATTTTCTACTGTTTTGGTGTTTCGGAGAAAAGGTCTCCCCATGATTACCAAGTAGAGAATCTTTAGATTTACTACTTGGAAGTGCACCATGACCGCCCGTTGATAGGGCTTATCACCCATGATCATGGACAATTGTATCGATCCCAGGAGAATGATACAAGAGTCTTCGAATTTGTATAGGACCGAATTAGCCTGGGTCAAATCTAGATCCTCTATGCCTAGGGAGTCCAGGGTATCTTTGAAGATGATATCCGCTGAACTTCGCGTGTTGATCAAGATCTGACTAACTTGCTTAGACATTATCCCTATGGCCACTACTAACGGATCATCATGCGGGTAGTGTACTCCAACTTCATCCTCATTGTTAAACAAAATAGGGATGGTAGCAATCCTTGGCCTCTAGTCAGCAAGTGCGTATCCAACAGATGACTGGGCAGGGAGTAGTGCGTACAATTCTTACATGAATTATTCGACAATCCTGCTAGGGTAGGCCCTATTGAGATGACTAAGATACCCTAGTCAGGTTTTGGGGACCCATCATCATCCAAGCATCGCTTCATACCCGAGTTATTCTGCTGGTGATCTCCAATATTATGGGTGAGGTAGTTATTTTTGATAAGTACCTTGATTTAGGCTTGCAGGTTATCGCATTGATCAGTGGTGTGACCCTTTCTCCTGTGAAATTCACAAAACTTCCCATTAGTTTTCTTAGGCACTTTGACCTCATATTTCGGGGTTGGGGTGTCAGCAACCCTCTGTACTGACCATCCTCATACACTTTCGATAAATGGGCTCTGAGGGGTGTGAAATTATGAGTGGCTACGTGGGCCACCTTTCTCGGGTAATCTCTCACTTGCTGGATTCTAGGGGGCTTCTCATCCCTTCTTGTCTTACGGAGAAGTCTTCCCTGACCCCCATATCTTCTATCAAGCCCGGGGTTCCCATAGCGGTCTCCTTTGTCCCTTCACTAAGGAGCTGGGTACTGCTCTCTCCTGGTCAGAGTGGCCCGACTCTTCTCTTTTAACCTCAGGAGCATCTCTCCTTCTATTTCAATTTCATCAAGCAGCTCACTCTGAGCTACCTCATAAGAATCCATCGTACGCTGGTGGATGGCGTACCAAGCCCTTTTCATCCTTAGACCCCTCTTTACACCTTCCAATGCCAAGGGGTGGTAATATGTACCCAACTCTATAATCTCCTCATGGTACCTCCTTATAAAATTCTTCAGAGTTTCTCCTGGCTCCTGGCGCACTGACAGTAGGGTGCTCATTTTGTGACTTATGGCTATGGCTTCTTGAAATTCATTTTCGAAAGTCGTTGCCAACTAGGTGAAATTATCGATGTAGGCTGATGGCAGATTCTTAAACCATCGTCTGACAGACCCTTCCAATGTTAATGGGAAGGGTCAACACATCTGTTGGTCAATCAGTCCCTGAATCAACATCATTTTCCAGAATGTGTCCAGGTGTAAGGAGGGGTTGGACTTTTCGGTATAAGGGGGCAGCTGCAGTATTTTAAACATCCTGGGTAGATGAAGCTCCAGGATTTTCTTGATGAAATAAGAGATGAATGTGGAAGGTCGAATAGTATCAGCTCTCGGGTTCTCTCCCAAGTCGACTCCTCCCTTAGCCTTTAGTTCATATAGCATCTTCCTTACACATTCTTCTACCTCCCTTTTGCTAACAATTATGATAGCTTCCTTCTCTCGGGCATGCTTTTTATTGAGATAGCATCTCATGTCAGTGGAAGGCAGACTTTGCCTTGTCCTGACCCCACTCACTACCTCATAGCTTCTATCGCCATCACCCTTTCTCCTTTCGAGTCCTTCATAGATTTTGAAGGGAGTGTTGAGGCCTGAGAAGATAGGAGATTCCTCTACTAATCTCTCAGTCACCTTAGCCTTCCCCTTTTGTACAATAGTCAGTCGGGTGTGGGGTACCCATCCTTCGACCCCGACTGATTCCCTTATTGTATCGCTGTCGGCTGAAACCTGACTCACCCTCAGCTCTCCTGGGCGGGCAGTCTCTCTTGCCATCCCCTGCCTGATCTTCATAAGTTCTTTCTCTAGTTTGTCCGCCTTGCATGCCATTAATCGAGTCAGATGGTCATCCTCTAGTCGAGATCCACTTGCGGTGGGAGGGACAATGCATTCCCCACCCTCGAATGGGGCCCTTCTACCACCACATGCGGTGCTTTTACTAGAACTAAATTCCTTTGTTCCCCTTCTCTGATCTATCATTTTTTCAATGCTCAAAGTACTACAAAACTTTCTGGGTTGCTCTCACTTCTTTCTTTCTTGTTGAACAACTCTGTAAGTGACTTTTTGTTCGAATTCCCACAAACGACATCAGCTGTTGAGGTGTGAATATGAATATGACTGTTATGTCGATAAATACTCGTCAGAGAGAGTGGTTAGTCGAATCCTTGCTTGCAGAGCCTCACCTCCAAGTCTCTGCAAGATAGTAACACGCTAAGAGTTGCGCAAGGTGGGGTTCCCGACAGAAAAACTCCAATGCTTAAGTCAGCAAGAGTGTGGAATATGGAGCAGTTGATTCCGGCGAAAAGGAAAAGGAATGGAATGCTTAAGTAAAGAAAGCAAAGTAGGGTAAAAAGGAATTCAAACCCTTTGTGTGTTGAGTTTGCCTCCTTATATAGGGTCCTTGGGATATGAGTGAAGTGACTTAGCATCAGAGAATGGAAATGATAGGGGATGGCCTGCCTTGGGACAGTTTTGCTAGTCGCTTTTATTTAAAGAATATAACATCCATCAAGCCTGATGCTGTCAGACCTGCTATGTTTCGACGGGAGATAGAACAAATGTCTGAATTTTATCAAGACGGCGCTTCTTATTACAGGGTCTTTAATCACTAATCATTCCCATTTTTGATGATCTTCAAAGGCTGATAATGAGTCAGGCTTTCCTGAGAGGCAATGGTCAGGGAGCTTGGGTGATAGATAGTCAGATTTTCTGAGAGGTGCAAGTCAGGGAACCCGGATGGCAGGTAGTCAGGGTTTTTAAGAGGTGAGAGTCGGGGAACCCGAATGACGGGTAATCAGGGGCCCTGAGAGGCAAGTGGCCAGGTAACGTTGTTACATGGATTGAGTGACAGATGCCTATCAAGAAGGTCTCCACGTGTTGTCTTGACTTTTACCCAAACAATATATAATATTGTTTTATAAAGCATTAATTATAAAATTAAAAATTTTAATTATATTACCTTTTAAAAATTTATTTAGAATTAAAATTAAAATAATATCTTAATTTTTATGTACAAAGATATAGTGAATTTTTTATTATTTTTAATTAAAAAATATTGAAAATTTAATTAATAAAATATTTAGATTTGCTCACACTAACCTTAAAAATTTTTAAATTATAATAATTATTAAAAAATTAAATATATAATTATATTTAATTAAATAATTATACTTAAATAGGTAATTGTGTAGAATTTAATAATCGTACTTAAACGAATAATCATATTTAAACAGATATTGGTGTCTAAACAAATAATCATATAGAAATGAGTATTTGTGTCTAAATAATTATTTATATTTATATTAAATAAATATTTTCTATATCATATTTGTATTGAATCAAATTCAATTCATTTATACGAATAATTACCCTTAAACGGCTCTTACCCTTATATTAATTGACTATTTGACTAACGGTATATCACTTAACAAAACAAGGATATCGATGATTTATAAAAATTAAGTGGTTATATGATATTTGTCAATAATTAAAAGGGGTAAGTTGAAATTAATTCACTCTCTTTTTAAAGTACTTATTTAATATACATAAACGAACTATATCCTCATTTACAAAAATATAAAAATACAAGGATCTATATATTATTATTACATAGTATTATCACCCAACCTTGAATGTACGCTTGCCGAAGGTTTACCCTACACTAACTTTGACGCCAATCCTACAATCTTTTCAATTACCATACTACCCTTTCCCATGACACGTGGCAAACAGGGGTCAAGCCAGTATACGTCCCACCTAATATCAGCATCAGATTGAAAAAATCGCCTCTTCCCTTTTTCTCTCCTTTCCCCCACTCGGTCGAAGAATTCTCTTTTTGTTTGACAACGTTACCGATCAATCCCCTTTCTATCTTTATTATATTAAAAAAATATTTACAGAAATTACTTTCAGAAAAAATAAATAACAAGTACTATCCATTGAGAGAAACAAATATATAATATATAACATTCGGAAAAATAAAAAAAAAAACTGTCTTCGTTCTTCAACGTCTTCTCCGAACAGGTATTTTGTTTCGCTTCCGCAATAATCCCTTTTTCTTGTTTTGGTGTGATTTTTAAAAGTGTTTGACTATATATGTATGAGGGTTTGTGTTTTTACGTGTTTTTTGCGTATCTGCATTGCCTTGTAAATTCTGTGATTGGGGCTTTTTTTTTTTCCAGATGATGGGGTGCTAGGTTTTTATTTTTTTTGGCTTGAGAGATTCTAAACCAGGTAATGTTCTTATGAAGTTCTGCTTTTTGTTAACGAAGATTGTGAATGGTACAGAGTGGTTAGGGTTTTGATTTGGTGGCGAGTGGGGCTTGCATTGTATTGGGTTGTGGTGATGATTTTGTTTAGTTTGGTTTTGAGGAATTTAATTAAGGTTTGAATGATAGGTGTTTCTTAGTTCGTTAAAAGCTGCTGAAGCTGAGATGGGTTCCTGTGATAATTTGATATCAATTGATGCACCCACTTGTGATTCTGTTTTTGAGGAGCATTTGTGCTTGGAATGAGCATTAGTGTTGTTCAGGGGCGAGCTCTGATATGATTGGTGCTAATATGAGCGGAATTAAGAGGTCTTATGGGTGTTTTGGTTTATCTAGTGGTGATGTGGCTCCTTGTCTAAGCTCTTTGGATATTAATGATAATGGCGATGATAATAACAATGGGTTGAGCGGTGAGTGTCAAGATGTGGTTGGTATGAGTCTGGAGCAAGTGTTGGATTATCAATGTGGGGAGGGTTCCAAGGAGAGTCTAGGAGACATAGGCATTTCCAATTCACTGGATGGGTGTCTGGGTTTGTCTCAGGATGAAAACAATAATTTTGTAAGTTCTGCTGATGTTACAGAGATAATTGGTGGTGACAGAGATGGATTGGTGCGTGAGTGTGAAAATATGGACAGTTCAGTTTTTGAGGAAGTGGCAGATGATGAACACCGGCCTTGTTTGAATGAGAGTCATAGTGAAGTAGATGTTTGTTGTGCAGAAATCGATGGGTTGTGCTTGGAGAAAAGAGGGTTTCTGGGTGACGATATAGGATCACTGGAACATGGTAAACTGCCATTGGGTGAAATGCCTAGCTCACTGAGTAATTGTGATCAACAAGATAAGCGGATGGATGATCAGGAAGTCAATCTTTCCTCTATGGAAGAGACTGTAGAGGCTGTGGAAGAAGAAACTGATGTTTCAGCTGAGGTCAAGGTGGGAAATAGCAACCAAACATTCTCATCTGAGGCCCGTGCAATGCTCTTGGAATTGACCCCTGAGGCTAGTTTGCAAAGGAACTGTGTTCAACCTCACGGGCAGAAGGATGATAGTATTGTTAGTCATCTCTCTGGGGAGGAAGGTATTCTGATAGAGAAAACTGATGCTTTATCTGAGTTGGACAAAGACCCTCATGACCAAATGTTAACTTCACCAAGCTTTGAAATTCCCCCAGAACTCAAACCTGTGATTACGTCACCAAGAAATTGTGTTCAGCAGGATGATCTGAAAGATGATAGGAGTACCAGTTGGCACTTTTCAGAAGTGTTTATGGAGGGGGTGGAAGGGAGAACTAATGCCTTTGATGTAGAGAAAGTTGCGTGTGACCAAATTTTGACCTTACAATGTTCTGGGATGCCTTCAGAATTGTCATCACTGACTGGTTCACTGGCAAATTCTGTTGCACAGGAAGATCTGAAGAATGATTACATTGTTGGTTATCCCTTGTCCAAACGGTATATGGAGTGCATGGAAGAAAAAATGGATGCTTTAGCTGGGATAGAGAAATATACATGTGACCAAATGTTGCCTTTGCAATGTTGTGAAATGTCTTCAGAATTAATATTACTGTCTGGTTCACCTTGGAATCGTGTTCAACAGGGTGATCAGAAAAATGATAAGAATGTTGGTTCTCCGTCTTCTGAAGGTGTTAAGGAGATCACGGAAGAGAAAATGGAGACTCATGACCAAACAGTGTCATCAGGGAGCTGTGCAATGTCCACAGAATTAACATCTGGGACTTGTTCATTGAGAAATTATGCTCAACACAATGAATTAGTATCCTCAGGCTTGTCAGGCAGTGTTTCATCCTTCAAAGAAGAAGGGGAAGAGAAAGGAGGTTTTTTAGGTGGGATAGAGAATGATATTGGCCACTCAAGTTCACCTTCACAGGTCATCAAATTGACCACTGAATTAGTATCCTCAGGCTTGTCAGGCAGTTCTGCCCATCAAAACGGGGAGAAGGGTGTTGAGAGCACTAGCTATCCTGCTCCCGAAGCGAAAGCTGATGCTTCAGTGGGTATAAAGGCCAATACCTGCAACCGTGTATCAGCTTCACGGCGTGATGGAATGCCTTTTAAATTTTCATGTGAGGGTGAGTCAATGAGAAGTTGTGAAGGACATAATGATCTAATAGATGATAAAAGTCTCAATCATCTTGCTGTGGAAACTACTGTGGAGGCTATGGAAACAAAAGGCCATACTGACACATATATCTCAGCATTGCCTGCGCAGAGTTGTTGGAGTGCCTTGGAAATTATACATAAAGCTGATTCATTGAGTAACTTTTCCCAGACAAATGAGCAAGGAAATGATAGGACTGTTGATGGTCTGTCGACAGAGTGTGACACAGAGGCTGTGGAAGCGAAAAGCGATGTTATAACTGATGTAAAGGTTGAGATATGTGGTCAGGTATCACCTATGGATGAAAGTTTAAAGGAGCAATTGTGCCAACCCATTGCTGTTGGTGAGAATGGCTCTTGTAAGACCTTGGATGTTGGGGATCTTGCTCAAAAAGATGTCTATCTCGGCATTAATTCTAGCACTGCAGTTGACAGGTTTGGACAGACTGATTTTGAAGGAGAAGATAATGTTGGAATCAGTTGCTTTTCTGAAACCAACAACTCTAACATTGGGTCATCGTCTTCTAGGAGTGTCCGAATAAGTAGATCGAGACAAAAGATGCAGACAAAAAAAGCTGCAAGGAATTGTTGGACCACAGCCAAGGCTCAACATTCTTATGGAAGTATCGATATCATTTTCAACATTGCAAGAAGGAAGAGGAGTTGTTTCTCCAAACCTGCTCGTTCTTCTATCTGGGGGTTTCTGGGAAGTATTAATCAAATTTTCAGCAACAGAGATGTCAGTAGTTTCAGTTTAGCTCAGAATCAAGGATCACAGAAAGCAAGAAGTGGCAAAGAAAGTCAAAAGCAGAACAAGATTCAGGCTGGAGGGACTACTTCGAGGTCTGGCAGAAATTGCAATGCTCCAACTAGAGGCCTTCGTTTGAAGGTTAAATTGGGTAATAAAATTTGTCAAAGTACTCTCAGTGGTGTGGTCCTTGAGGGTGTAGACACCACAGGATCTGATGATGCCATTGTTAACAATGACATAACTGAGTTGCTCCCCACCAACATATCTGAAGTTCCAAAATTAGCTGATGATGTTGAAGATAAATTGAGGGAAGAAGGTACTGAACGACAATTTCAGTGCTCTGACACGAACCTAGAGGAGATATTGACACACCAAGATGACTCTATTCTGGATGTTCACCTTGCAAATAAGGATTTGGAGAATATGGTGATTGACAAGTCAGCAGGAGATGTTGCAGATGATAGTATCGGAATCACTGCCCGTGAAGCGGTTGAAGTATTGGGAGCAACTGAGAACAATTATGTGGATCCTGGAACTTCACCAGATTCAGAAGTTATCAATTTAGCTTCTGATGTTGAACCTGGGGCTAGAAGTCAAGGAGCCTCGCAAAAAATTGTTTTCACTTCTTCTGAAGCCTTTGCTACTCCTGGATGTATGACTGGAAGCAAGAGAGGGAAGAAGAAAACTAACCTCAATAGAGGGAAGAAGAAAACTAATCTACCCCTTGCCAGTAACACTGTTCTGGAGGAAAGTTCACCTATTGCAGAAAGTGTAAACAAAGCTAAGCCACCAAAGAAACGTGGAGGTGGACAGAAAACTGGTGATATTGTTCAATCAGGTGAGTCTCTCTCTGCATATCCTGGGGCAAACTCATCTAGTAATTCATCAAGTGGTGAGGAATTCTATGTTGAACCTTTGCCTTCATCAAGAGAAGCTGAACCTGGAATCATTGGAGAGGCTACGGTTCCTTCAATTAAATCCAAGGTGAAATCTAATGGAACAAAAAAAGGAAAGTCCAAAGGCTCTAACTCAGCAAGGAGCAGAAGAAAGAATACATCGTCGCAAGGGGAAAACCAACTAAAGGCAGTCAATAAGAAAAAGGCCAAGGAGAAGGGTGTTTCAGCTGTCAAAAGAAGGGGCAAACGTGGTTGTGAGGAAGTTGAGGATAAAACAGAGGATCAACCACAGATAGGTACTGTAATGTTTAAGTTACATGTTTTGTATGAAAATAAATTGTTTACTTAACCGCTGTGGGACCTTCTTTCTTTATCCAGACTGCAACATATTAGCTGTTGGATTATCTAAAATCTTACATTGTTTTGTTCTCATATTATTCTCTTATCATGAATGGAAAAGTTAAAGTTTGTTTATAATTTATGTGAACCAATGCTGTAGGAAGCCACATTGTTGATGATATTGGGGAAACTGATTCTGTCAACAATAGCGCATCTGTTGATGAAGGTAACATGGAGATTATATCAGGTGGTGAACTTGATCATTATGCTTCTCTAGATACTGCTTGGGTGCGGTGTGATGACTGTTACAAATGGCGTCGCATACCAGTTTCACTCTCAAAGTCAATTGAACAGTGCAGATGGTACAGTTTTTTTTTTTTTTTTAATTGTTCATCATTTCAAACACAAATTTATGCCAAAATTGCAGAATAGCCCCCTTTTTTTAATAAATGCATGTGTCTATTTTTCCCAACAAGTTGATAGGTGGGGTTTATATAAGTTATTTTTCTAGCCAGTTAGGTGAATTTTGTGCAGATATGTCTTTAATTACATTAGAATTTTTTTCTTAATGAGTCTAGATTAGTCGATCTTCAATTCTTCAATTTTTGAAATTATAATATTTTATTATTAATAATTTGGCATATATGATATGCTTCAACTTTAAATATAGTCTGGTTCTCTTCTTTCTCACCTTTCTCTTTGTGTTGTTAGAAGCATCATTCCTGTAGTGAAATAAAGCTTCACGAGGCATTGGAGGATAAGTGCTGCATATTGTACTAACAAATTGCAAAAAAGACTCAAAAATATAATTGAATAATAAAAGCATTCAACTTATGTGGTGACAAATTATATGGGTACTGCCTTAAGAAAATTAGGTGATTTACTGTGTCTATTGATGGCATGGTATAAGTCTGAAGCTCTGTGGGTTGAAGAGAGCTAGTATCTACAGAGAGATTGTTCGAGATATGTTTGTTGATCTGTGATGGGAGTTGAATATTAGTGGCAAGGGATTAAATGAAGAGCATGCATTTAATGGGTGACTAATCCTTTTTAGCCAGAATGAGGTATATTGAAAGGAAACAGAGATACTTTGCTGGAGAACTGATAACTTACAGCTGCCTTGAGCAGTGGCGCACTAAATGAAGTTCAGGATTACGACCATCTTTTTATGCATTCATAGGAACTTTTCTATGTACTAAATAAATCAAACCTGCCACAAAAGATTCGAACAGCATCAAGCAGCTTAGTAAGATGTCTTCAGCTACCAGTACTTTCCGGCTGATTCCTTTTGATTCAATTAGCTCTAAAGGCTTTTTCTTATTCTTTTGATTGGCAGGAGTATTAACAATAGTCTAATTCAGCTCTTACTATATGCTTACCAGTGAAGTTTTAGGCAGGGTAGGTAATTTGGTTTAACTAATGATGAAGTGATTTTTGATTGGGAGTAAATTAAAGCAAGCTGCTCTATAATCAATTTGCAAGAAGTAGCTCTTTAAGCTGCTTGCAAACAACTGGCTCATTAGTAGCTTACAAGTTGATCTGGAATTACTTCATGATGAACATATCTCTGACTGTAGAAGGATGTGCACTACTTTTTTGGGGGGAATGTTATGAGATTTTGTTGAATGAAGTTTGAGATTTTGGGTTTGGATTGTCTTTTCTATTGGTTATGGTTTGTTCTTTAAACCTTTGGCCTGTGAATTCCAGCCATTTCTGTTTTCTTCTTGCAGAATTTTTTATCTGATCTAAACATTAGATTTCTTATAGCTCCATTGCTTGCCCTTTGTTGGTGACATTGAAGTTGCTTGTTTACTATTTCATTAATCAGATCCATTAGTGTAATGGATGATTATGTTCTCCCTGTATGTGGTGTAATTGATAGACCAACTTATACAGTAAACTTTAGGTCATATTAACAAGTTAAGTCCTGTTGCGGTTCTTCAGACTTATCATTGAAAATTTTATTTTAATGATTCAACTACTTATTAGTTCGGGATTTCTTAGTCTTTCATGTACTATTAGAAGACAATAATTGTTTCATGTCGCATTTGATCTGGGATTCAGGTTTTCAAACATTGTCTTCTCAATTGCATGCCAAATTCTGGTTAGGCAAGGATCAGCCGTTGACTCAGATGTCCTTCTGATTGATTTCTGGTTTTTAGTTGTAACTATCTTTGACGTTAGTTTTGGATTGTGGAAAACTGTGTTTCTTTTTAATATGTTTTTACTTTCTTGTAGAAATTACTGAAAGCTATCCCTGGTAGTCTATCGTTATATTTTTCTTTGAATTGTAATCTATAATCTTTATTTTGATTTTGTTTTTAATTCTTATTATTGAAGGGTCTGTAAGGACAATGTGGATAAGGCCTTCACTGATTGTTCAACCCCTCAAGAGAAGAGCAATGCAGATATTAATGCAGAGTTAGGCTTATCAGAATTTGAAGAGGATGATGGCCTTGCAAATTATGACAGATTTGGGAATGAATTGGAGTCTAGCAGTATAGCAGGTATGTGATATTTTATAGTGATGGAACCAAAGTTAGATATCTGCAACATATCTGGGCTTGGGGTATTAAGTTCTTTTTTGGTTTTGGCTTTGATGTGATGCAGCCCAACCAGGGTCATGGTTTAGGCGCATTAATTCTAATGTGTTTCTTCACCGTAGCCGTAAAACTCAAACTATTGATGAGGTGTGAATTTCACTCGATCTGTCTCTAATCATTTTTATGATTATTTCTATTTCGCTGCGTTGCTTATTATTTATTTTACAAATATTAACAGCTGCACTATCACTGTATTATTTATGCATGTGATGAGCCTATTTTAATTTTAAGCATGAAAAATGCACCTAAATCCCTGTGCTCTGGCCTCTTTGTATTCCATACACCAACAATCCTGGACATTTTAAATTGTTTGTATGTGTATTGGCTGCCTCAAAATTCAAAAATAAATGCTCCTTCCACGTTTAATTATTAGTCCATTTTGGGAATTTGAAATTACTGGGCTACATCATTTAGTGCATGCACATATCAAGTTCCATAGTCATCTTTTGTTGACTTCATTTATGCATTCACACAAATTATAATTGTTAAACTGGAGGGAGAGAGAGATGGAAGTAGGAAGAAAAGAGAATTTTTTGTAAATCTTCATTGTGAGACCGGTGCAATGTTTATATAGGCTAAGAACTAGAATTCCTGATTAAACACAAGTATTACTTAAATAAGAACTAGCTAATGACATCCTAAATTTCCTATTTAGGTTTTAGCAGTACTGATAATAGAAAAGGGCATACAAAAGTTGTAGAATTGTGTAAATTGTCTTTCCAAGAGTGAATTGGTGCAGGACAGCCTGGAAAGGAAAAGAAGACTAATGGTCAAAATGGAGTGAGTAAATGTTTGCGTGTAGCACTGACACGTGGCGAACATTTTCCTTTTTCTTTTGACAAGTAGATATTTGCTTATGATGACAAGAAATTAGCATCTAATTTTCCTAAATTTTCACCTTCTTTTGGTTTTCTAATTGTTTGGGTATTGGTGGTCATTCATTGTAACTTATGGAAAGCTGATTAAATGTTTTCCTATTAAGGTTAGTTCTTGTTCTCTTGATTAATGTGTTTTCTAAGCTTTAATCAGGTAATGGTGTGTCATTGCACACCACCTTCAGATGGCGGGTTTGGTTGTGGAGATGAATGCTTGAATCGGATGCTTAACATTGAATGTGTTCAAGGCACTTGTCCTTGTGGTGACCTTTGTTCAAATCAACAGGTACGTCACCTATTGTTTGCAGATAGCTTTACATTTGGTTTAGTGGCAGTAGATGTTTTTTCAAAAATAGCACTTTATTAGTTCAAATGTCTGTTTGCAGTTCCAGAAGCGCAAGTATGCCAACATGCAGTGGCACCGATATGGGAAGAAGGGTTTTGGACTAGCGCTACTTGAGGGTATATCTAAAGGGAAATTTATTATTGAATACGTTGGGGAGGTAAATTTTCATCTATTTTGTTAAGACCAAGGTGAATTTTGTAATGAGGCTAAAGAAAGAAAGATTCTTCATGTATATTACCAAGTATATTGTGGCTGTGTAAAAACTTATGCCAATTTTCAAGTAAACTCAATCCTGCAAATTAAGTCAATTAATTAAGTTTGAAATTGTACATGCAAATATGTTCATTTTCTTTTCCTTATTCTTCTGGATTAAATTTATTCAAATTTCCTTTCTTATTTCCTTTTTTAGAGTCCTAAAAATATAGATCTCTTAATAAATTACGACAGGCTTTACTTCTTGTATGTCTTTTCCATTGTGTTAAACAGTCTTTACTCTCTCCATATCTATCAAGCCCTTATTTTATTCCCAGGATTTCTAATATATGGCCCAATCAGGTCCTTGACATGCAAGCTTACGAGGCTCGTCAAAAGGAGTATGCAGCTAATGGTCATAAGCACTTTTACTTCATGACATTAAATGGCAGTGAGGTTTGGATAACACCCTGCATATCATACTTATTTAAACTTATTTGATCTGTGTTGATCTTGGATCTTTGTTAATCAACATTTGCTTGATCCCAAGCAGCATGCATTGGTTCTGAATGTAATGTAACCATTTTGAGACCTGTAGTGGTTTGCTAACCCTTTGACTGGATTAGTTTCGTAGCCTTGGTGTATCTTTCACTATCTTTGATTTTTTTGAAAGATTCAGGGGTTGTGCTTGGTGCTTAATATTTTAACTTCTTGCTGTGTAGCATTGTATTTTTGGCTTTTCACTGATGAATCTGAGGGTTGTTTGGTCTTTATCTGTAAGAAATCTCTCCAGCAAAAGAGTAGTCTATGCTGATTGTTGAAGTCTTTTTAACCTTAATGCATTTTACAATAAGGTCACTAGTTTGTTTTAAGATATAGGCCTTGGCCATCTAAGTTGAGGAATTAATTGATTGCAACTTGCTTAATTTGGAGTAAAACTGATTTTGTATTCAAAACAACTTGAATTTCTTAGTCTTGGTCTTAGTAAAGTTACATGGAGATCTAGTTTACCTAAAGGCCCTTTTTATCTTGCTTCTGAGCACCGTCTGAAGATAGTGCGAAATGCATGGTTGAAATGAACATTTTTGGAGTTCAAATTGAATAAGGATGGAGAAGCTTTAGGAATACATTTTACATGTGACATAGATTTACTCGTGTGAAAGTGATTGAACCTGTTGAAAAATGTTCACCATTATTACATTAAACTCTGTCATGGCATGATGGTTTGTACCTTATTTTCCTTTTTGTTTGTTTTTCTTGTGATAATTGATTTATTGGTGTTTCTTACTCCTTTTTTTTCATTCTTTCAGGTAATAGATGCATGTGCTAAGGGAAATCTGGGTCGTTTCATTAACCATAGTTGTGATCCTAATTGCCGTACTGAAAAGGTGAACATTTTTATATGAGCATCTTATAATCATGTAATTTGTATCCTGATATGAGATCATGCAGTTTTTTATATAATGATCTGGATCCTCTAGCATTAGAGGCTACCAATTTTTTATTCTTGTGATGTTTTGGTTTTGTTAAAGAGCAATCATGCTTCTATTTCAATGGATTTGATTTGCTTTGATATACTCAGTATACTCAATCTTTGTTGTATAATGATCTGGATCCTCTAGTATTGAAGGCTACTGTTTTTTTTTTTCTTGCGATGTTTGGGTTTTGTTAAAGACCAATTGTGCTTCTATTTTAATGGATTTGATTTGCTTTGTTGTAATTATTATACTCAATTTTTGCGGAATGAAGCCCACTTTATTTTCTTTGGGTATCAATTTCTATAGAATATAAGGATTATTATTTATTATTTATCATTCGTGAGAATTGGGGTGCCATCTTGTATTCAGTTTTGGGATTTTTGTTTTAGTATTTATTGTTGTTATTTACTTTGGTGAGTGGGTGTTTGTGTTGAGTGTTCATTTTTGGAGCTCTCAGTGTGCTTTGTTTGTTTTCTTGTCTCTTGTGGTGGATTTCTGATTTATATTTTGTTCTTCAGTTGTATCTGAGTTTGTTGGGAATAAAATGTTTTTTTTTCCAGCATTTCTTGTGTATAAATACGAATTATATGCATTTATTATGAATTACGAATTATGAATTACAAGTTGTGTATAAATACGAATTATTTGCATTTATTCTGGCGATCCTTTTATTATGAAATATTAATTGTTGCCTATTGTTGAGAGTGAGCTGAATGTCATTGTTTACCAGTTTAATTGACTTCTGAAAATTTTATTTATTTACTTATATTATCATGTAATGGCTTCCCATTTCATCGAAATATTCGTAATGACCTTGATGCATTTGATACATTCTTGTTGCTGAAGGTTTGATTCTAACAATGTTCTCTTTTGTGTCTGATATCCTGGAGCAGTGGATGGTGAATGGAGAAATTTGTATTGGGCTTTTTGCGATGAGGGATATTAAGCAGGTATGGCAATATCTTGCATCAGCTAATTTCTTATGAAGTGAACTCTAGATTTTTATGTCGTTAAGTTAGCTTGAAAAGCCCAGTCTTTTTAGACTTCCCTGTCAACATCTGAATTGAAAAGGGCTTAAATTGTATGAATGGATTTGGTGAATAAAGTATAGAAAGGTTTGTTGATACAAAATAACTTTTTGTCTCTTAAGAGGATGAATGAGCTATTTAGTATGGGAATAATGTAATGGAATTGCAATGCAACAACCCGAGTAACTTGATTGTGTTTATGTTATTACCTTTGTGCATAAATGCCCCCAATAGGGTAAATCAAATTTTTAATTTTGTCATAGACTGTAAGATTATTCTCTCATTTCTGATAATTTGTGGAATCAGTTATTTAGGAAATCAGTTTTACTGTCCTTGTGGAGGGGCCTTGCTCTTTTTGGTGTGATGTGAATTGTTTTTTTATTTTGTGTTAAATTATTTTGATTTGTGCTTCAGTTCTCGTTGTTTAGCATCTTCTAAGCCTATTAGTATTTTTCAGGGTGAAGAGCTGACATTTGACTACAACTATGTCAGAGTGTTTGGGGCCGCTGCTAAAAAATGCCATTGTGGTTCTCCTCAATGTCAGGGTTATATAGGTGGGGATCCGCAAAATACTGAAATAATTTATCAAGGTGATTCAGATGAGGAGTATCCTGAGCCTGTGATGCTTGAAGATGGCGAAACTGAAGATTGTGTGAACAAGGTATCCAGAAAACAAATTCCTGAGGCTTTAGAGAAAGATAGAAATAAAGTGGATGATTCCACTAGAGCTGTCAGGAGATTGGAGAGGAATGAAGGCATTGACAACCTGAGAACTCAATCTGCCTCTGCCATTTCTGTGTTACAAAGTTCATCAGAAATGGAAGACTCAAAGGGAAAATATCCTTTACTTCAATCTTTAGAACCTTCCGTACTGGCAGAAGATGTAGCAAGCGTATGCCTATCTGCTGTTAAGCAGGAAATTCCCAAGGAAGGGGAAATTACGAAGAAAACTTTGTCTTTAATCCCACAAGTGGAGATTTTCAAGTCTGATACAGTGGAAGAAAATCAAGATGTTTCCAAATCTCACCCTCGTATAAAGACTTCCCGTAAACCTGGTTCTGTTAAGAAAGGAAAGGTTGATAGTAATGCTCTAAATGGAAATAAAGTTAAGATGATGACTGGCAAATACCAGGTTTTCTCTATCAAACCCAAAAAGTTATCAGAAGGTTCCTCTAATGGTCGTTTTGAAGCAGGTTAGGAATCTACTTGTATTCAGAAAATGTGTCGCGCCGGCTGACTTTTAATGATAATTGCTTTTCATTGTTGCAGTTCAGGAGAAATTAAATGAATTGTTGGATGCTGATGGGGGCATAAATAAACGAAAAGTGGGTAACCTTGGCATTATCTAATTTCTCATTTTGGGTCTGATGTATTTCTGTTTGGCTTATTGGGATGCTATATTTGTTCACATAAATGTACTCCACTGTGCAGTTTGCTCTGTCGCTATTTATTTTTTTATATTTATGTTGAAATCTCAGCTCAGCTCTGATTTCCTGTTAGTCTACTTCTTCTGAATCCATTACCCAAGGCTTTTCTTCTTTAATATTACTTTTTGGATAAGGAACTGAATATTATTGTTACTTTAAAGAAAATATGAAAAGAGAGATGGACTAGAGGTTCACTACTAGCCAAAATTTGTCGTATAATCCTTGCTGAAGCCAAAATTTTAAGATGCTGTTTTTTTCCAAACAGGATGCTCCTAAAGGTTATTTGAAACTTCTGCTTTTGACTGCTGCTTCTGGTGATAGTAGCAATGGCGAAGCAATTCAGGGGTAATTTGTGTTGTTGTTTTCTTCATCTAGCCTTATCATTATCATTAGATGCTACACGAGTCTCTTTTCTACATTTTATTAATTTCAGCTAATTTGTCTTGCAGCAATCGAGATTTGTCAATGATCCTTGATGCTCTTTTGAAAACAAAATCGCGAGCTGTGTTGATGGATATAATTAACAAAAATGGTACTTTTTTCTTTGTGTGTGTGGCGTTGTTTACCATTGTTTTTTATGGAATAAAACTAAATAATTTAGTTGAACTTCTGTTTATCGAAAAGTTTAGATGATTGCTATGCTATCCAGGTTTACAGATGCTACACAACATGATTAAGCAGTATAGAAGAGACTTCAAAAGGATCCCAATTCTCCGGAAGCTTCTGAAGGTGCTCTTCGTGGGAACCAACTCTAAGTTAATTGACCATGGCTCTTTTTCTTGCTGCTAACTGACCACTTCCGCAGGTTTTAGAATATTTGGCCATTAGGGAGATACTTACTCGAAATCATATTACTGCTGGTCCTCCTTGTCCTGGGATGGAGAGGTAGAAGATACTTTCTGTTTTCTTATTCAGTGAATTTGCCTAATATCTTGTGTTGATATCTTGTCAAGAAAAAGAAGATTCTTTTCTTTCCAAATCTTGTGCGAAATTGTTGTCAAACTAAGATGTGTCACAACCTCTTGGAATCTAAATCTTTTAGGAATTCCAGAGATTAGAATGTTTGGTTCTATGATTTTAATGAGAAAATAGAAGAGTAGATCATTGCAACCTGAAACAAGATTGATAGGAAATAGCCACATGATACTGGGGAATTTAAGCCTTAGTCCAGAATCAACAATAATCAACATGAACTTGCCTCCGGTCCGTGCAGAGTCTAATTTTAGTGTTATATGGTTTAGTTGCTTCCTTACCATTAGAGAAAAATGTTGAGGATCTTAGACATGCACCTGAAGCATTTCAGAAAGTTTACTTCATTGTGTTGTGCGGACAAAATTGTGCCAGCAAGACCGGAATTTTACTTGCAATAGAAATTAAAACACTGACCAAGTAAGCTTACACCAGTATGAATTGGCGAAAACAATCATTTAGGGTTGTCTTTTCTATAATTTTTTGGCTGATACTTGAAACTTTGAGTTTGGTGTATATGTTGGTGTCTATTATGGAGCAAGTTCTGGTATAAGGGACTAACAAAATTTTAGTTTTATCTGCATATACTTTCTTTTATTGGTGGGCGAGGCAATCATATGTGATCTTGCTTTTTGAATGGGAAAATAAAAGTGAGAAGAAACCACTTACATCTTTTTAATGGTGGTTTGAATTGTTTGCTTTAGTGATTTAGGTTTGAAATCAATCATAAATTTCTTTATTCTTATCCACAAGAAGACAAAAGAAAAACAAAAAACAAAGAAAAAATCCAACTGAAGAAAAATAATATTTAAATGTATAGAAGTACCCTAATCCTATATTAAGGATCGTATTAATCCTTTTTATTGGGCATTTATCTAGATGTTATTAATAAATGACTTTTTTTTGGTTTATTTAATAGTATTTTTTTGGAACTATTGCCTGAAATAAATAATAATGCCAAAATCCCATAGATGGAATAATACCCTTGAAAGTGGCCCGCAACTAGTACTAATGCAGCTCTTTCATGCAAGTGTTTGCTATATATTTCTGACAATTGTGTCTTGTGGTGCAGCTTTCGTGAGTCAATATTGTCTTTGACAGAGCATGATGACAAACAGGTTTGTTTCAAACTATTTTAACAGATCCTTAACCAAGAACTTTCATTTTTGTAGATGGTGATCTTTTAGCTTATCATTTTGTGAATCATGTAATATGTTAGTTAGTGCTAGTGTGTAGTATTGTATGGATCTATCAAAGGCCAAATTCTGTTTCCTTACTAATGATTTAGTTCTGATCAGTCTAGTGTCACATATAGGTTCATCAAATTGCTCGTAGCTTTCGAGATAGATGGATTCCTAAACCCATCAGAAAACATAGCTACATGGACCGGGACGATGGCAGACTAGATATTCATGGGGTTCTAAACTGCAATAGGTTCTCGGTATTGCACAATCATCAGCGTGATCAAGGTTTAAGACCTTCAGTAGCAATTGATTGTGTCATGCAATCATCCTTTACAACTTCGGTGGATACTGCTTCCAATGAGGCTGGGTCTTCTCCTTGTAGAGGTGGGTGCCAGACTGATGGTTACAAAACTCGCAAACGGAAAAGCCGATGGGATCAGCCAGCCAAGACAAACCTGAAGGGACGGAAGCTTGAGTCGAAGTTGTTGCAGCAATATGAATGCAGTCAGGTGTTGCCCAATACCAGAGATAAGGTGAGCACAGAGGACAGTAATTACCCTGACCATGTTCGTAATCACTGTAACAATGAAAAAGCTGTTAATTCTGAAGATGGTGGACAGATTGTGCAAGAGGATGTTCCACCCGGTTTTTCATCTCCACTTAACCCACCTTTTGTTTCGTCCGATGCTTCAAGTACTGATGTTCCTCAACAAAATGTATCACATTTCGATTGTCCAATTGATGTGGCTATTGCACACCCACAGGGAAAATTCAAGAACCGTCTACCTGTCTCGTATGGAATTCCATTGCATATTCTGCAGCAGTTTGGGTCACCTCAGGCTAAAACTGTAAATAGTTGGGTTATTGCTCCAGGGATGCCTTTCCATCCTTTTCCTCCTTTACCCCCCTTTCCTCTTGAAAAGAAAGACGGTCTACCTATTTCTGCTGATAGCTTTAAGACGGTTAACAGATCTTCCAAAGAATGGCAACCAGATGGCAGTCAGCCACCCAATTGCAATCCTGATGGAAACAATCCAAGCACAACTGGAGCTAACCAATCTGATGCGGATATTACCGGTGCTAGCGCCCAACAAATTTTAAAAAGAATGAGGGGATCCTCAAATGATTTGGGAAAAAGGTACTTCAGGCAGCAGAAGAAGAAGGGACCCCCATGGCTTTGGCGAAGAAATGAACCTAGAAATTCATATTGTTCTCAGGATGTCAGTTGTAGAGTGGATAAACCTGTCAGTAATTTTTATCAGCGTCCACCACAACAGAATCATCATTGAATTGATTTATAGGAAATACTCCAAAGAGAGCATTGAATTTACTTCCAAAATTATTGTATTCTTAATTCTTTCTTCTTGTGGATTTTATTTTTCTGTGAAAAACATTGATTCAATTTTCAGAATTTCTGACCCTTGTGCCCCCAAGTTAATAGTTTTACAGCAAAGGGGACAGATTCTCCCAATTGGCACACTTTGAAGAGGTAGGCATTCTTGTTAATGTATTATTTTATTTCATAGAAACCGGAAGGCTTATGAAACTTTTACAGTGAGCAGAATGACGTGGTATTCTTCCAACTTATTTTTTGTTTGTGAGGTGAATCCAGTGTGCATGGAGGACATGGATACCCTATATTTACGTTTGTCCATACAAGTCTATTGACAATCAGACTTTTCTGGTTCCCACCAGAACAAGAACAAGACAACTGGAATCTTGAATCTATGCAACATCTAGTGTTTTGTTTCTAATTGTCGCAGAATACTAGTTTTGGACTTCTTTTTTTCCTTTTCTTTTCCCGTACTGTATTATCTGGAAGGTGGAATGGAGTTGTACAGAATTTCATACTTTTTAACCTGCAATTTTGAAACTTTCTTCAAGTTTGTTACCATTTTTAATGTCTGTTTAGGTCACAAGTGTGTGAAAGTAGGTATGCCGCAGAATTTTAGATTTCTTTTAAATATTGTGCCAAGTAGGAAACATGGTTGATGATTCAGGAGTCAAAGTGATGATCGAATCCATTTCATTTGTCTACCGTCATTCGGATAATGTGCTGGTAGATTTTTTGTTGAATTGCATCTTTCAGCTTACATTCCACAATCATAAACTTTGTATAGAGGAATCAATTTGGAAAATTGTTTCCATCTCTAGATTGAGGAGAATAAAGACTTCTTATTCTAGTGATTACCCATTCTAGAGAGGGCCGTTTCGATCCAATAAAATCATGTCCTGTGTCAAAATCCTTCTTTTCTCGTTGTCCCGTGCATGCAGTTCTACCCATACAGCCCCCTGATTCTTCAGTTGCAATCTCCAATTTTTTATTGTAATTCATAACTTCTACGTTAAATCTTCAAAAAATTAAAATATATAATAAGAAGTTAAGAGCGATGTCAAGTCGTATGACTACTCCCCATAAACATCACTATAATTTGGCAAGCAATTTCAAAATGAATGCGTGAGAAAAAGATTTTATTGAGTGGACATACAAATATTACAAACGAATAAATAACATGATCCGTCCGTCATACCTAACGCTCTCCCGTGTATATATGCACCTCAACAAAATTAGATTGGAAAGATGACTTTGCTGGGTGAGTTTGGAATCAATCTAGAACATCGGATTGTAGTTGCATAAGCTTGATTCGTCGAATACTTTCCTCTTCAATTCATCTTTTATAAATTCTTTCGGGGACCAGTTGAAATTAAACCTTTCCACCCCTCAAACTCCACGAAAAGGAAAAACAAAAAGGAAAAGACGGGAAGAGTAAAGAAAGATACAATTGATTTTATCTTCCCTACCATTTTATGATCATCTTCAATTTACAGCTTAAATTCGAAATGGGAAAACTAAGTCATCAATATCTTCTCAGCAAACTTCTTATACGAACAAAACACCAGGTTTTTAGTAAAGTTACGTACCTTCTCCAGCCATTAAAGTATTTTCCAATTACCTTTTTGTAACTCGATCTCTGCTGCACCAGAATCCAGTACTCGGCAATGTTTGGTCGACAACTTATGTACTCGTCTTCCAAATCCAAAAGCAAGACGCGTGCCAGTACAGGAATGAGCATAACATCTGCCATGGTAAACACTTCTCCAGCTAAGTATGACGTTTGATTAAGCTTTGTTTCAACTTCATCAAGAAGTCTAACTAGATGTTCTTTGCTTCGTTTCAAAACATCTGGGTCTTTCAACTTGTCTTCTGTCTCATATGCTTCTTTGAGTTTACGATGGTAAGCACTGGCAAGGTCAGGGGATTCAGCCATCCGGGCAATCACCACCCGCCTTATGAATTTAGATATAAAGAGGCGTTGTTTCTCAGGGACATGAGCAAGTGTGAAATATTTGGGATTCCACTCCTGTATCTTCTGCATCCATTCAACTACTTCTCTGCTACTTAAGCTGTTGTTGTCAGCTCCCAAAGAGACAACTGAGATCCGTTCTATATACCTGAAAATGTCCTTATCACTTAATCACGGAAGGACCTAGGAAAAAGTTGAAACCAATACTTAATAATGAATGACTGTCGATAAGTGAATTCTACTTCACATGATGAAGTGCTTGGCATTATCATTTCCCAGATTTATCTCCTCCTCAAGAAACTTTCACAAGCAAATCAAGAATTATCCAAGAAGGTATCATGCATCATTCAAGCTAGAAATTGGTTCTAAATGCATCTGCAAATGTAGAAAAACAAAAAGGAAGAGTAGAGAATGGACATACTGGATTATCTCAATAGTCTCAAAAATAACATGAGTGCCGTTCTGAAAAACAGGGAGTTTTGCCCTTGGATTCATTCTAAAGAACGAAGAGTCCATGTTCTTGCCTGTTATTGGATTGACACGATATGATGTGTAATCGATGTCTTTCTCTTCCAAAGCGAGTCTCACCTTTTGGCTGTCTAAAGAGTATGGATGATGGTATAGCTGCATGATTCAATAAGCATCAGCTCTTAAGATGCTACTCTCAGCAAGAAAGTTTCAATAAACTTCGGATATCAGACTTGGTGCAATCAAGAGGCAAAAGCACGTCACTGTCTGCAGCTAAATGCTAAAAGAAAAGGCTATGAGCATTTATTTGAAAGAAAAGGTATTTTCAAAAGCAGATTGATAAAAGAATAATTTACGTCAACAGTGAATGAGATTGAAGGATGAAGCAATCAAACTGTGCAGCATGTAATAGCAATCCGGAGCTAAGGGGAATACATGTAATAGATGTGAATACATGAATTTAAAAAAATAACCACCAAAAGGATCTAAGGGAAACTACAGAAAAACCAAGATATCATAGATGTGAATATATGGATTTAAAAATATAAACCCACCAAAAGGATCTAAAAATTAGCTCTAAATATAGAGTACAAGTTTTGGGCAAATTTGCATGAAAATAAAGTGAAAATTTAATATATATATATATATATATAAACCTGGAATGCAAAATATTGCAGACTAATATTCGCAGCTATTCACTAAGCAGCTGCATTCAGTCTACATTGATCATTATCCGGTAGCTCCCAACAGTATATAAAAGGTATGTTTCGGATTGCTATGCTTCTTCAGCTTGATTTTGAGAGCATAGCAACTAAGGCTTAGTTTGGAACTATTGTGAATGATTTCTTTCCATTACGGTCATCGCTTAAAGCCATAACACCTCAGTCCCAAACACAATCTCTTATTAAAATACAGTATCTCGATTCCAAACATAAAGGCAAATTAAGTAGCTTCTAGTTAAAAACCATGCAATCCCAAAGAATATATAAAGGTAAACTTAAAGGTATTGTAGCTTGAATTTCACACCAGACCCAATTCAGAAAATAATAAGTATACAACTGCTCACATAACGAGAATAAGATGTTATTTCAATAACATTCAATTTACGCAGACCTCCAGATAAGTGTTATAATTGAAAGTAATTATGATTCATTATGTTAGAAACATAACACCAATTAAAAACTAAGCAGAAAGAGTAACTCTACAATCATATTCAATTCCAGCTACCTATATGCAAACTTTCAAAGATGGTATACAGTTGAAAGTTTTCAAATTTCTACAGCCAATGAAAACATGAAATCAAGAAATAGAAGCAGAATAGAAACCATATCAAGCAGAAATAAGAACAAATCAAACTTAGATGAAAGTTAACAGAAACATGAAGACAGCTGAAGAGAACAGAACAGAACAGAACATACCCAGAAGAAGAAAACTGGAAAGTTGTAAAGGTAGAAAGTGGAAGAAGAAGAAGAAAGAGTAAGGACTTTTTGAGGACTAAAGTGAAAGGTTTCTAAAAGTTGAAAAGGGCGTCTTTACATAGAGATTTTAGAGGAAATTACATACCGCGTTTGGATTTATGCTTTTCCTATATGGACATGACGCGAATCGAAAATTATTTGAATAGAAACAAGGGAGTCATTTACAATCATACTTGCTGCAATGAGCGCGTGTAATTACGAGTTTTCTTTGATTGAAAATTTGAAACCTCCCCTTCTCTTAAAATTGACAAAATTTTTAGTAAGATAAATTGTTTAATTAAACAAAATTCACTCCAATTTTAACATTAAGAAAATAATTTAGAGATAAATATATTTTAAATTATTAAATGATGAGTGTGCATAAAAATATAAAAAATTAATTAATCATTAACTTTGTATTTATAAAATTTTTTATTTTAAAAATTTTATTTATCGTATTTATATTCTTATTCATAATTATGTTATAATTTATAAAATAAAAAATTATATTTTAATTTAATTTTTATTAATATAAATTTAAATTTATTAATAATTGAACCTAACTTAATCAATTTATTTTATTTTATTTATTTTATTTTATTTGTAATGGTAATAATCGACTAATTTTTATTGGATTATAGTCCGCAACCCAAATTTTTCCGCTTTGGAGTTGGTGATGAGGCGCGTGATTTTTTTTCCAATCAGTTGCGAGTAGGATTTATAAGACTCAATCAAGTTAGGGAGAAAAAGTCGGTACTTACAGGCTACAGCCAATTAAAATTGATTCGTCAGTAGTAAGATTCCAAGTTCGATTCCAAGAAAAGGATTTGGATGCGGTAGGACACTTGATGGGTTATGCTACAAAGTGGTCAGCTGGGTACACTTTGTTTATTGTTTTTTTGTTACAATTTTTCATTTATTAAATATAATTAGAAATTATGATAAATTTTAAAAATTATAATAAAAATTATGTAATTATAAAATGAAATTGATTGCACCTTAATTTAGGCTTAATTATATTGGTTAAATTTTTTAATACCTTTAAAAATAATATCTTTAAAATAGAAAAGGTGTATTTAATAATATTTATTAAGAGAAAAAATACTAAAAAATATTTTTTTATCTTTTACTTTTAATATAAATTAATAAAATAATTTTTAATTTTTTGTTTATTCTTTGTTAAAAATTAAAAATATAGTCAATAATCCCATTTTTGTATTCTAGCCCAAAATATTTTGTTACATTTTTTATTTTATGAGTTAAATTCTAAAACTTAATAACTGCAACCAAAAACTAAAAAATTATATTTTCTGAAATAAAACCCAAATTAAAAATCCTAAAATACACATATTATATTTTTAAAAAAATAAGATCATGACTATATTAAGCCGATTATATCATATCCTCTTTTAAATTTTTTATTATAATTCTCAAAACTTTTATTATCCATTGTAAAATTTTTGTTATATCTTTAAAATTACGTGTTAAATTCAACAAAATTAATGGATGCAATATAAAACAAATAAATTGAAAAAATAAATTTCATAATTAAAGAAGAATTTAGGGACCGTACAGTACAGTCGACTGTATTATAATACAACTCATCTAGTGTAACATGTTTGTTGGATTGGCCTGGTTTAAGCTCCACTACGAATATATATTTTTTTAATTTAATTATTATCATTTTCACCGCCCAAAACTTTTTATTTTTTGAAATAATTTAATGAATTTGGTCCGCACAAATAATTGTTTGGTCAACCTCAAAGGTGGCATGCGTCAGTTGAATTTTTGGTTTGGGGGTATGATTTAATAATTTATGGTCCATCTCATAATTGGCATTTTTTTTGATAGGGTTAAATGTGTTACTAAAAATGTAACACATAAAAAAATGATTTGAAAAATATTTTTAGTAAAATTATAAAATAAAAAATGTGCATGAGCAGGGCATATGTCTTGTTTTTCAATATTCTGATATCGTCTTTTATATATATTATAATTAATATAATAAATGATGTGATAAGAATAAGAATTAAGAAATGGTCAAATATTAAAAAATATTATATTTCGATTTTGTAAGTGGTAAGATTATTCTTCTCGACAATGAAAGCTACAAAGGACAACGTAATCTTTTTCGAAAACCAAGTAACCTGTTGAGCACGTGAAAATCCAATCAAACTTTTCAAAGCCCTTGTACAAAAACTAAAGAAGGCCCATTTTTAATTAGCTTAATGGGCCTTAATGTGAAAGTAATCCATTTGGGCCCATTAGTCTATTCCATGCAGATGAAATGGAGGAGACGTGTTTGTGTATCTACACTTGCTTTTTATGGCACCAAACTATAAATTTAGTTAGAAACGTGACTAGAAGTACCGTTGGTTGAGTTTTTTAAATAAAATTTCTTTAAAAAGTAGCTTTTAGTAAAAAGGATTAGTTGTTTAGTTGTTAAGATAGTTTTTAGTAAAAATTACGTAATTATTTTAATAGATAAATTTTTAAAAAATTGCGTTAAAAAAAATAAAAGTATTTTAAATAATTTAATTTTTTAAAAAGTAAAAAAAAAATTCTATTGTTAAGAGCCCAAAAATTTTCTTTCATTAAAAACAAATTAGTTTTTTTAATTGTTCAAATCAAAATTCATTCCCTAAAACACAATTAAACCATATAAATTTTTTTTTTAATTTTAATCAGTTAAAAAGTCAAATCAAGAAAACACTATATATTATTGTCACTATCATAGGGACGTCCATGTCTTTTTGATAAAGATAATAAGTTTTAGCTAACTCAAAAATCAAATTTGTATTTAATTGTGAAAGCTTGATTAATACCAACCAATTCTACTTTGTCACATGATTTGAAATCAAACAAAATCGTCCACTTGATTTTGATTTGAATGATTGGACTAGAAAGATACATATGTGGTATATAAAGATGATCAATAAACATCAAAAATGATTTTTGTTCATATTAATCTTATGATTCGTATATTTTAGGTATATATTATTATTATTATTTGCATATTAACATCAATCACAATTATTTAAGGTATTCATAAATCATTTAATATTATAATACGAAAATTGATTAAAATATATATAAAAAATATATTTTTTAAAATCAAATATAAAATCAATGTAAAGATAATCGTCTAATATATTTGTAATCATCAAATTATACTATTTGAATGCTATATATATTATCTATATTTATTAATATAACAATACAATAATACTAAAAATTATAATTAATTATTTTTAAAATATTATCACCTAATTAATAATTTTAGTAATATCCTCTTCAAAAAATTAAAAAATTGATTTCTATTGTATTAGGGATTTATTATAGTCTTAAAAGAATAAACATTGTATTCTACATTAAGCAAGAAGAAAATTATATGATAAAATTTAGAACATTTAATACTATTTTTTAATAAAATCAATAATAGTAAGGCTGGACATATATCTAATTTAATTTTTAAAAAATAATAATTATATAATGTAAAGGTTTGACGGCGATTGAAGGGTCACACACTCAGTGGTCCTAATTGGTTAGTTGACCTCCACCCAAAAAAATCATGCTCTAACTAGGGTGTCATTGAGAATAAATTTTATCTTAAATATTCTCTTAAAACTCAATTAAACTAATTAATTAATTAATTTAAATAATCATCGAACCTAGGATTTGATTAGTTCCTCGTTTCCTTGCCCTAGAAAGCAGGCAAGCCCACCAACTGACAAGCTAAGTTTCCTTTTCTGTCAGTTGACAATTTAATTAATTATTGGTTAAAAATCAAGAATAATTGGCGGGAAAATTACAGAATTCGGTATTTAGGGTTTGGTATTTGGCTCTAAAGCATGGTTTTCTTTTGGTTAGTCTGTCGTTTTGGCCTTCCAAACCCCATTTTAACGGCCACTTTGTTAGCAAGAATCATTGCACGAACCGCCAATTGTTTTGGGCCTTAGTGACATAGTCATCCTTAAATTTTGATTAAATAACAAATTAATACATACGTTTATTATTTGTTATAAATAAGTCCCTAACATCATACCATGGTAAACAAAAAAAATTAAAGTTGGGTACCAATTTGTTAAAAGAGTTTTTTTAACTAGCTTCTTAATAAAATTTTTTATTTACTAAGTTATAATTTCTAATGTACTGAAATTCATAAAAAAAATATTCGTTAATTACTAAATTAAATACCAAAAATTATTGTAAATAATAAATGTAAAAATTTTAACAAGTGTTTAATTACACTTGTTAGCAAAATTCTTATTAAAATTAATAAAATATTTTTTATTTGTTATTTTTACAAAATATTAGGGATTAATATGCTATTAATCCAATTATTAATTTAATTAAACTTTTTAGTTGGTTTAAGTAAATGATTAACTTTCATCCTGTTTTTATGCTTGGATTTTGGTGCATGCGTGCTATCTATGTTTGTTTGTTAATAAATCTCTGTTAAATTTGTTCAAATGTTTGTTGGGAACTTTAAGAGGAAACCTTAATTCATGACATAACATAGAGTTAATTATAGCCTTGTTTTAAGACATTGTATAATACATTTTCATTATCCAAACTTTGCTTTATCTATATCCCAATAACCTTATTCTGAAAATTTTAATCGGGCAATAATATTTAAATCTATAAATTTTTATGTTATAAAAATATAATTATATGTCTGCTATTGAAATAATCAATTAAATTTTGATCATCACAAAGAGTATTTCAATCACTTTAAAATAGGTTATAAAATCTATTTGATACAAATGAATAAATTATGACATTTTAATTCTTTTTTTTTAATCTATGTTATTTTTCAATTTGATTTTTGTTACCAAAGATTTGAAAAATATACGTTCTTGTACTTTAAACCAATTAGATACAATCAAAAATTTTATTTTTGTTACAAACTCTCAAAAAAAAACTAATTTTTATTTATAAATAGATCTAACTACTATATTATTTACAATTTTGATTATAGAATATGAAATATATTTCATAAATTCAACAAATACTCATAAAGTTTTAATTCAAAAAAATAAGTCTATAAAGAGAGGAGAAATGAAAATTGTGATAAATATTTTATATCAGGGAATTTGACTAAACATAAAAATCTAATTTGTATGCATTATTGATAGTACAATTCGCCTTCCCAACACCCATAATTTTCGATTTTGTTGTCCCAGAAAAGTTAAAACAAAAATCCCAATATATCTCAAAGAAAACATAATATATTGTGGACTAAGATATGGTTTGGTGGCGATGTTGCCCCATGCACAATTATGGGGCCAATAACAATGCAATGAATCCACTAGAAATTAAGTATATGTGTACTTTGTAATAGGCTAAAATATATATATTTTTTTTTATTTTATAATTTTTTTTAGATACGAAGAAATTTACATTCATCCAATTATTATTATAGCGTCAAGTCATAACCGGAATCAAATACTTATTCTGTAAATATGTATTCGTAGATCACATGACGTTTGTTTTGAATCTAATTTTTAATATAAGTACAAAAATTACGTATAATAATATTAAATACATAATAAAATTTCAATTTAATCTTTTTTATATTTCAATATAAAAAATATTGAAATGAGAATCCAACATTATAATTTTATAATGTTATGCTACAATAATTGCCAATGTGATGTTTGCTCAAAGGCCCACAAATATCCTACACCAAAGATTATTGTGGTGGTGTTTTTTCGTATGCATAAGAGCTGTGATGTGGTTGGAACATTCGTACAATTTTTTATTTTGAGATTTTTTAAAAGAGGGGAAAGGAATAACTTCAAGTCTTCAAGGACAGACCAGCACGATAAATATTTGTGTACATCACGGATTTAATAGAGAAAATAAAATATGAAATACTCTACATTTTTTTCTTAATTTAAAGTGTCAGCATACTGAAAATTGACAATTA
Organism: Trichilia minutiflora; assembly: GCA_035590515.1. Classification (NCBI taxonomy): domain Eukaryota; kingdom Viridiplantae; phylum Streptophyta; class Magnoliopsida; order Sapindales; family Meliaceae; genus Trichilia; species Trichilia minutiflora. The sequence goes on along the minus strand of JAVXUL010000003.1, from coordinate 1,127,760 downwards.
AGTATAACTTTAAAAATCCACCCAACACAGTATCAAACAAATGGAATTTATAATTCTTTTTAGATTGTAATAAATAAAACTCAAAATTTTGAATTCTTTTTAATTTAAAATAGCGAATATACCGATCGTCAATTTTATACCAACCACCACCGACGATAATTCTATAGGCTATAGCAATCCTAGGCCGCCAAACAAAAGCTTAAAAGCTTGTCTAAGTTGTCTTGTTCTATCGTTACAATTCCAAATCCAAATGCGTAACCTTGACAATACGAACTGGGTAGGATTGGGGCACCGTCACTGTGGGACTAGGACGAGGGCATCGAACTATAGCACGTGATAAACCACACGTGCTGGATGGACCACGACCGACACCGACAATGCTTCCTCGTGGGCAAGGGGGAAACAAACACCACCACCGTACAATTAAATTTCATTTCTTCAAAGACAATAATTTTAATATGGTAATCTTTATAAAATTATGAAGTGGGGAGAACCGGAGAAGGGGACCACACCCCACAACGCCACCCCCGCCCCAGACATATGATATAGGTGGGACCCATCTTTAAGGAGAGTACAACTGGAGAGGAGCTGATCACGTGCGATACGACACAAACGGGGACGACGATCATGACTAGCTCCCTACCCCCCTTTGTAATGTTGCTGTTCCTTATTTGTAACGGTCAGGACAATAATTTCTTATGTTTTTTTTTTTTAACCGTCTGGTTCGTTCAAGCCATTATATATAATCATAATAGGTCATCTACTGATCTACATACTTAAATACAAATTATATATATATATATATATTTCTTTTTATAAGCAGAAAAAGGATATTTCATACGATCAAATAAAATTTACGAAATAATCAATATATAAAATTTAAGAAATTATTTTTAAGAAATATGAATTTTATTCAAATATTTATGCTAAGGATTGCCCAAGGAAAATAATTTTATTAATTTTATTTTGATATAAAGTTAAGAAAAATAACAATATTATTCATTTTAAAATTTTATTTTAAAATATATTTTAAATGAGTTGCTAAA
>JAVXUL010000003.1:1102217-1116664 GCA_035590515.1 Trichilia minutiflora | reverse complement strand
TTTATTATTATAAATATATAATAAATATTTAATTTTAAAAAATATTTTTAAATATTTAATTAATATAATCGGGTCAACCCGTTTAACCCGTGGGTTAAATGGGTTTGAGTCCTTTTAACAGCGGATCAAATGGGCCGACCCATTTAATTCGCAGACCAAAAATCATTAACCCTAATTCGTATATTTTACGGGTTAAACGGACTGACCCGTCGAACCGAACCCATTTTAACAGCTCTGCTATTTTTTAAAACCGATCCACTACAACTTATAGACATAAACTCGTTGTCAACATTAGCATTAGATCAATTGAACTCGTTGCTGTCATGACCCTTTTGTGTCTTGAGTAGACTCATCACAAAATCCTACAACCATCCAATTGATCTTTAGCCTATTTTAGGCTTTAAATTATAAAAAGGGGTACAGTGAAATGAAAAAACAGAATTTAAGAAATTAGCCTATTTTATGTTAAAGAGGAGAGCTGATATTTATAATAGTTTATGATATATATTCTAAATCTTCGTGAGTGCAAGTTAACAACAACAACAAAAAAGATAGTTTTTATCATAAAAATTATGTGTTATAATCATTATTTATAAATTAAGTTGATGTATTTATATTATTTAAAATTTTAATTATAATATGATAAAAGATAATAATTTTAAAGTTTTTATATAATTTTTTTATCGTCGTTATTTTTAGATTAGATTTGTTGTAAATATTGAATTAATTTTTTTTAAAAATTTGTTTGATTAAATTTTTCTTAACTTAAAAGTTGAAAAAAAATTATTGTATAAAATAAAATTTTAAAAATTTAAGATAAAATTATTTATTAAATATTTTATAAAATATTTTATTTTTTTTATGAATAAATTATTTAATAAAATAATTTAAATAAATTTTATTTTTAATTAAAAAACAAAATTAATTTAAAAAATTTATAATATTATAAAAAATATTTTTTTTATAAAATTTATTTATTTATATATAAATATTTAAAAAATTATGTATTTTAAAAAATATATATATATAAATTAATATTTAATTAAATAAAAAAAAAATCCAACCCAAAAATGCACTTATGCACTTAATTGTCTTGGTGTTTTGCCGTCACTTCAATATAAAAGTTTCTCGTCCTTGACATCAAAGAATTGACGCAAAATCTACATAAACAGTGATATCAGCGTTTAGCCTCCAGGTTAGAAAATTCAAACCTTCTCTACATATATTCTTTTATTTATTAAATTTCTGAAAATAATATTTCCAAAAGAATCTAATGAGCCTAACACAGCACAGTAAATTATAGGGATAATAAGATCTGAATTCTTAATATTTTAGAGAGAAGAGTGCAAAACTAACTTTGGGATTAGATTTTTTATTTTAGCGAAGAGATAGGGATCTATTTGCTTTGAAATAATTATTTTATAGTTTTATTTGTGAAAATGTAAATAAATAGGGACCTTGATGTATTAACTCAGTTTTGGGCTGGTCAACAGCGAAGTGAAAACCAACCCCCAACGATATAAACACGCTTTCGATAAGGCGATCAAAACGATCAGCAGCAAGAAGAAAGACGAAGAAGAAGAGCTGAGCCGCCACGCTGGAGCAACTCAGTTATGGATCCTCCTTACATTCATCACTCAAGGTACGTTCCCATTTCTTCTCCCCCTCCTGCTCCACCAAACCCTAATCTTTTTCGTCCTTCAATTTACCATCAACAACCCACTTACCTTCCTTCGCCGACCCCACATCATGCTCCTCCACCTCCACCCCTGCAACCGCCACCATCGCAAACACTTCCGCCGCCGTCACCTGCTCCACCACTGCAGACTCAACAATTGCATCACCATCACCACAATCCGCCTCTCCCTTCCCAACTTGCCCCACCACAGAAGGTTTCTTGCAATCCCCAATTTACGTTTAATTTTAGCCCTAGACCTAATTCTACAACTCACAATCAATTCCTCGGAAGAAGTAGCGATTTTGTTCACCGAATTCCTATTGACGATGATCGACAACACCATCAACATCATCATCGTCAGCGTCTGATTGCGGATTTTGGTACCCGACCGGATCGGTGGGACCTGCCCAGGAATGTGCCGGCTCATCATCCAGTTTTCAGTAATTTGGACCATCGCCATCAATCTGATTATCGACCCATGTCGCCATATCGGTCAGTTAATAAGATTAAGCTTGAATTAGATGCGAGTTATAGGTTTAGAGAAAGGTACAAAAATGATGCTTTTGGATTTGAGCATAGAAGTTGCAGTAGTAGCAATCAAAAGGGAGAGTTTGTTCCACATCGTAGTCATTTTGCACCAGATTCTGAGAGATTGAATTCAAGTAGTTATGGTAATCAACATAGTTCACAATTTGATAGTAACGAGTTAGTGAGGAACAATGTGAGAGATGACTTTTTTAATAAGCATGTGTTTGGGGAGAGAGAAGTATTGATTGAAAAGGGATCTAATAGTGAGAATGTCGGTGATGGTGTTAAGGGTTTTAGTGGAAAGCGTGAGTTTTATGGATTGGATTCAGGAAGATATGTTAATAATAAAGCAAGCAGAGAGAATAGTTACGAGTATAATAGGACCTCAAGGAAGCAAGTACCGAAGAAGAGTGCACTTTTGAGAATTCAGAAACCTAGTTATAGAAATAGAGATGATGGGGAATTGCATTATTCAGGCTACGAAATGAAGTCCGGTTCATTTAGAGGAAAAGAACAGGTTTTGTTTTCAGATCACAAGGTGGGTAAAGAAGAAGAGAGAGAGGGGAGTCCTGTGGACCTCGATGTTTCTTTCAAATCTAATTCATTGGTGGCCAAAGCAATTGTTGCTCCTTCAAATTTTGCTGTTGTTTCTGATACAAATTTAACACCTAAGAAGGGTAATGCTAGGAAAATTACGGTGTTTGATAAGAATTGTCCAAGTTCAGAAATGAATAAACCCTCTGACAATGGTATAAAGTTGGCTAGTTGCAGAGTTGTGAATAATGCTGCTGGTTCTGATAAGAGGGACTTGAAACAATCTGAAAAGGAGGTTGCACCTTCTGCTGTTAACTTAGGTGATAATAAATCGCAGCCTTGTTCAAGTAGCTGTAATAATTCGCTAGCAAAGATAACCGGCAAAATGTCAAATGGTATTGTTTCAAATAAATTGGGCAATGGTGTTGATACTGATAAAATTTGTTCAGTCAAGGTTGCAAAGAAGCAAAGAGTTGTGAAGAAAGTAGTAAAGAAAACCACAAACCCTGCTGTTCCTGTTTCTGGTTCTCAACCAACAAAGAAGCTCGATGAACCTCTGAAAGCGGAAGGCTCCGCCAATGATACAGCAGCAGCTGCTATGCCGAAAATAGCAGTAAAACCTTCAAAAGAGAAAATTACTTCTGCTATAACTTCTGGTCACCTTGTTGATTTGCAGCCTTATCCAAATGAAGCAAACATCTTGGCAAGAAATGACAATGTGGGTGGATCTCAACAGGCTGCCATGGTTTCAAAAGAAGTTAGCACTGATTGTGATTCTCATAAATCATCTGTTTCTAAGATTAAGAGAAAGAGGAGTGGCTTGAATTTTCCTTTGTCTTCATCAAGTCGTAAAGAAACTAAAATTGACAAGGGTGCTGTAAATACAGATAATTGTTTTCATGTCTTACATACTATCTCAAACTCTGACAAGAATCTAACTATTTCAGAGAGTGAAAATACTGTGTCTGACATTTGTTCTACTGAAGGTGCTAGTCATCAGTTTTGCAACAATGAGCACTCCTCATTGCTTGAGAATTCTGCCACAAAAGAATCTCCAGAAATTTTGTTTTCAGGAGGAAGAAATATTATTTCTGATTTGTTAAGCTTGGAGGAAAAGGAAAGAATTGATGGTGTTGTAAATACTTGTAGCATTACACATGGGATTAACACCACCACAAGTTTCAATAATGGTTTGGTTAGCTTACAGGAGAAAATAACTAAATCTGAAGAGCCTTCTAGAGATCAGATGAGTCCCTCAGTTAAAAGCTGGACTGTGGAAGGATTTCCGTCAGGTGAAATATCTGCTTACTCAGGTCCAGAGGAAGCTGGAATCAGCAAAGTGTCCATTTATGCAGGCGGCTTCAACCAGGACAAATGCAGTGTCTCAGTTTCTGACAATGTTAATGTTAATTCAGAAGAAATTAACCTTGAGACTGGAGATTATAAGGGTAAACAGCTGGCAACAAAGGAAGTTACTATCTCGCTTGAGAATGTTGCCCTAGAAGGATTCCCAAATACTAAATTTTCGGTAGGAAGCAGTGAGGAGGACATGGCTGGTACCACTAACAAGAGCAAAGTTATGACTTCTCTCTCTGATTTGCCAGAAGCAATGATAACTGATATATCTATGGGGCCTGTAAAAGCAGTTGACTCTGCACAATGTGTGGATACAACCTTGAACTTATCTGCCAAAGATATTAGTCCTGCTGAAGCTAGGATTACTGGCAGTATGGACATCGGTGTACGATCTTATTCAGATGGATTAGATTTTTCAAATGGGTGTGATTTAACTGGTGGATGTTTTGAGGCTAAAGTTTCTGATAGCAGTCTTATTGGGACTTCATCAGAAAAAGGAAAAAGGAGGAAAGTCGCTGGTTGCCATCCTCGATTTTCTAGTACGATTGTATCTGAAATCAGTGAGGGACCTGTAACTCAAGATATCTCTGAATCTGGTTTAGAGTTGCCATCAAATTGTAATGAGGGCCAAACACAAACAGAAGAAGGAGTTGCAGTTTCCAACATGGATACTCCTTGTGATTCTAATTTGCCACCTTGTTCAGATGGAATCACAGTATTGCCTGAGAATACTTTGGCTCGAGCATCCTCTGAAGTTTCAGTTTCAGTTAGTAGAGATACCTTTAGGGTTGGAGATGATGGTCTGAAAATTGAGCACTCAACTGCTGCTGCTTGTTCAGCTTCTGAGGATTTGGAAATTTCAAATGCACTATCCTGTTGTCCACCAGAATCTGAAAGGAAGCAGATAGTAAATGGAAATTCAGTTATTGATGGAAGTAACTATAACGAAGTTATAAGTAGGGAAGATGGTAAGACAGAAAAAATGGAAGAAGCTATTGCCGAAGAGCGAGTTAAGGCTTGCAGTGAGGCCACTCAATTTGAAACTCCTCCTGAAAATCAGTCTCCAAACTTAAATCAAATATTTCCTGCTACAGATGTGGAATCTGATGGCTGTCTCCTTGAAAAGGGTGATGTGCCTTCTGTATCTATTTATCCAGCCTTGGCTGCTGATGGCGATGGAGTATCTACTACTAACTCCAATGATGAAATCGTGGGGTTTGATTCACCATCTAATATGTGTTCTCCAGAAATCTTGTCTGATCTCGGTGTTATGCACATGTTGAATCATGAAACATCTAGCCAAATTTCTGATGATAATGTTTGTGAGATTGACAAAATACCAACTGAGAAGCCTGTCCTTGAAGGTAACTTTAATTTGTCTGCCCATACTTCACCGTCAGAGTATTTCAAGGTTAATTTAAAATCAGATTACAGTCCGGAAAGTGGTGGCATTGTGGCTGAGAGAACAAAATCATTGCCATCACAAAATGTCAAAGGTACTGGTCACAGTTTTAATCCCACAAATGGGGAAACTTATGAGACAAAGAACCAACCGAGTCAAGCTGTTTCTAGGGTTCATCCGAGTCGCTCATCTTCTGGTTTTTCTGCTTCAAGGAATACAGCATCTTCAACCCATGTCACAAAGCCTCGAACATGGCATCGCACAGAAAGTTCATCTGCTTCTTATGTGCCAGGAAATAACTCTTCTCTACACACTGTTCCTCCACAAAGTCAGTTGCCAAAAAAGATTGCTAAATTTCAGAATATGTCCTACATTCGCAAAGGTAACAGTCTTGTTAGAAAATCTGCTCCAGTTGCTACCCTTCCCCAAGTTTCTCATGGTTATCGGTTGAATTTGTTGGGGGTAGGTGAATCAAAAAAGACCACAGGATCTGACATTAGTGCTGATGCAATTGACCCACCAAATTTCTTTAGGATGGGAGGATTAAATGGCCCTTCTGAAAGGCCCAGAGCACCCCCTTTACCTGCTGTTGCCAAAGTGCCAAATTGCACTACCAATTTTGGAGTGGATTGTACATCTTCCCCGTTGGCAGAGCCTCGTCCTAGTAGTTGCTCTGAGATGACATCGGATCCGCTGAAATTTATGGAAAATAATGAAGAGCCGAGTTCTTCTAATGATCCTCTGAAGATATCCGAAGCTCCTGTGAAGCAAACTGGTTTAATTCACAGTTCGAAAATCCTGGGTGAGCTGAATGATGGGAATTTGGCTACTTCATATGCAAAAAGGATAACCTATGTGAAACGAAAATCAAATCAGTTGATTGCTGCATCAAATGAATGTTGTCTGTCTGTTCAAAATCCTGATAAGACCCAAGGCTTAAGCTCAGATGGATACTACAAGAGAAGCAAAAATCAGCTAATAAGGACTTCACTGGATAGTAAAATCAGCCAGACGGGTACCTCTGTTGATGGTGCTCTAACTTCAGGGGGTGAAAAAGCTCCAAATGACATCTTCAGCAGAAATTTTAGTAAGAACCCATCTTATAAAGGTCTGTGTGAAGTACTTACATCTAGCCTCATACCTATAATTATTGGAAACAGCTATTTAATTAATCAACTATTATTCATTTTGAACTTTTTTGCACATAAAAAAATGGAAATTTTGATAAATATGAAAAGAAACATGTTAATCAACATTATATGTTCTCTCTCTCTCTCTTTCTCTCTCTCTGACAAAAAAATAATAATAAAGAACTATGTGCAGATTAAACTATTACATTAGTAGATTAATTTATTGTGTTAAGGAGGCATGTACAGACTTCTTTGATATTGGCCAGTTCCTTCAATTTTTTTACTGCAGATAGTGCCAGTCAAACTTTGTTTTGTGCTTTCTGTTTGTCCTAAATATAGAATATAAGTATGGATGATGTAATTAGTGCCATTTTTGGCAATTATGTTCTTTGTGTCACAGGTCTAGAGGACAAACGACTAAATATAGAATGTTGCATAGTCTACATTTTTATAATAAATGCTTTGCATAACTTGTTAAGTTTATTTAATGGTGTATCGCGATTTCTGTCTCCCGGTGATGATCAGCTAGTATGGCCATGGGGTTTTTGTACTGTTTTGTCATGTTCTTTAAAATTCCAGTCTTGCCACTTAACCAGAATGATTTCTTATGCTTCTTCTCCATCTTTTAATTGGTTTTATTTGTATTAGTTTTCTAATTAATTTTACTCTATTATTCTTTTAAAATCCACAATCAATGTATCTGTGGAATATTGTGGTTATGTTTTGGGACTAATGTGCTATGGTTCTTAATCCACAACTGCATTAGAATAAAATCTCTAGATGTCAAGTGGAAGCAAGGCTGTTCCAAACATACTCTAAGTTACATGTGCTTTATTTCTTCCAACTGTTCAGCACTACTTATGGACCTGTATTTTTCCTTTAATATTTTCATTACTCCAGTTCATTGTTGAAAACATGATTTTATATGGAGGGTTAGTGTTTCTAAAGGTCATTAGCTTAAGAGTATATCATAGTTGGTGCTATTTATTGGGAAATGCTGAGGCAGTAAATTAGTTAGTTTATTTTTTATTGTCTGTGTTTAGACAAAGCTTAAGTAAGTTGTTAATTTGCAGTTGTGAAAAAGATTCGTAAACCTCATAAATTATCTTTGGTTTGGACGCTAAATAGTCTACAATCGTCAAAAGATGATCATCATTCCTCGTATCGTCTGAAGGTTTTACCTTACCTGTTTCCCTGGAAAAGAGCAGCATACTGGAGACGTTTTGTGCAACATTCAAATTCCACTTCCAGTAGTAGCTCTTTATCTGCGATTGGGTATGTTAGCATGAGACGTTGTTCTATCACTGCCAGCTACTTTCAGTTTCTTGGTCATATGTCCAAGAAAATAACATCTTTTTTCTTTCAGTCGGAAATTACTGCTGCTAAGAAAAAGAGATACAGTTTATACAAGATCAAACCATGGATTTTCTCTTAGAAAATCCAAAGTACTAAGTGTCGGTGGCTCTAGTCTAAAATGGTCAAAATCCATTGAAAATCGCTCTAAGAAAGCTAATGAGGTTAGACTCTGATGCACAATGGCCGATCACCTTTTTGCTTTTTCAATCTTAACTGTAACCAAGCCCTGTAATGGTTATCTGTGAACGAAATTTGCTTTGTACTGTCAATGGATATCTTTATCATTGTATGTTACAGGAAGCTACAATGGCAGTTGCTGCAGTAGAGAACAAGAAGAGACGACGAAATGGTGCTGAATCCTTTGCTTCTGAGACGAAGAATAGAAGTCATTCTTCCAGTGAGTTACTTATTAACATGCAGTTGCATTGATATAAACCACCGACTGATGGAATATTCGATGTGCTTTTGTGAGGATGCTTCAATGATTGTGAGCCATGTAATTGGTGATTCTACAATTTTGAAATTCTTTCTTTCCTTCTTTCTTTTCTTTGGCAGAAAATCGTATATTTCGCATTGGTGCAGGACGCTACAAAATGGATTCTTCAAGACGGACCCTTCAGAGGATATCAGGTGATACGAAAACAGGATTATCTTTTGCGGGATTTAGCATTTATTTGTATCATGTTACATATTAGTTTCTCCCTTAAGTGTCTAAAAAACTGTTACTGGAAGTTGACCTTTATGTTCCTTGGATTCAGATGCTACCAATGAAACTGACTGTATAAGTACCTCTTATATTTATTGCTCTTATGACTTCTTATATAACTGTGTAGATGATGGATCATCGTGCTCTGTTGCTCCCAGTTCAGGAAAGAATGCCCAGAAATCTTTTATTCCAAGGAGATTAGTGATTGGCAATGATGAGTAAGTCTACGTATCCTTATTTAATCCTCCACATTTCTAGTTTAATTTTTCTTTCCCTTGAGTAAGGAGTTTTCTGCAGTATACTTATCTAATCCCTACAATTCTAGTTTAATTTTCTTTCCTTAAGGAATTTTCTTCAATGAATCTGATAAATATAAATTCTCCATTGATTATGTTGACAAAAATGCTAGGAAAATATGAAATCTTATTTATTTACATAACTTAAGTTTTTGGTTATAGCTAAACTTGATGTTTGCAGATATGTTCAAATTGGCAATGGGAACCAACTTATTAGAGATCCAAAGAAACGAGCTCGTGTTTTGGCAAGTGAGAAAGTACGGTGGAGTTTGCACACTGCCAGATTGCGATTAGCTAGAAAGCGGACATACTGTCAATTTTTTACAAGATTTGGTAAATGCAACAAGGATAATGGGAAATGCCCGTATATACACGATCCCTCCAAAATTGCAGTCTGCACAAAGTTTCTAAATGGTTTATGTTCCAGTTCCAACTGCAAACTGACTCATAAGGTTTATTACAGATTCGATTGATGACTTCATTGATTTACTCCCAAGGGATGACAGTATTTTCTTATTTTGCATCCTTTAAACCTTGATTTCATTGTTCATGCAGATCATCCCTGAACGAATGCCAGATTGTTCCTATTTCTTGCAAGGTGTTTTATTATGCTATCTTGTGCTTTTGACTTGCTTACCATGCAAAGCGTTCTAATGAATTTGCTGCCAGGTTTATGCACCAACAAGGATTGTGCCTACAGGCATGTACATGTCAATCCAAGTGCCTCTACTTGTGAAGGATTTCTCAAGGGCTATTGTGCTGATGGCAATGAGGTAGTGTATTCGTATAAATTGTACATCTTTGTGTTTTACCTGAAACTTTTGTTTCCTGTTCAATATTGGTTTGTGTCTATTCTGTTCAAACATATGGCTGGTTCATGCTATGGATTTGGGTCCGGTCATTTAATCAGTTCTTTATTAGAGAGGCAATTCTGGCCATCTATGCATAGTGAGCTAGACTGACTTCCGTGCATTAAACTCCCTTTCAATCCATTTTGGACTAATAAACCATTAAGCTATGAGATTCACTTTCAAGCTAACTTTATATCTTAAGTTGTGGGTTGGGACCTTGTAAAACAGTACCTAGCCTTTTATAGAAGGATATTGTGGCTGTTTAAATACTTGATGTATTCTCACCTAGTCTGATATGTTTAATGCTGGAAACTCTCTCCTCTATATCTACACACTGCCCACATCCCCATGATAACTTGAATAAGTAAATGGAATGTATCTCTGCTCTCAGTGTCGGAAAAAGCACAGCTATGTCTGCCGTACTTTCGAAGCAACAGGGTCCTGTCCTCTAGGATCCAAGTGCAAGCTTCACCACCCAAAAAGCCAAAGCAAGAGAAAGAGAAGTAGACGATCAAGGAAGCAGAAGAGCGATCGTGGTCGTTACTTTGGTTCTATGCTTGTTGAGGAATCTGAACCTCAGATAACAATGTCTGAAAAGCACTCTGTACAAGATAATGGCAATTTGTTCCTTGAAGGGAAACTTGCAGATTATATTAGCGTTGATTTTAGTAATGAAGAAGTTAGAGAAACTAACGGTGCATTAAGTGCGCAGACAATCTTTCTGGACAGTGATGGCTCAGAGTTACAATTTGATGATCTTGATGAGCTCATCAAACCTATTCGTATAATGAATCGTCAAATGAGTTCTTTTTCCCCTGTCTGAGTTATGCTTCCCTGTACTGGATCTGTCACTTTTGTTTGGATGAACTGATTCTGTAAGAGATGGGTATTATTTCCCCTCGTTCTTGTGGAGCTCTCAGAATCGTGTCACTGACTCTGCGCAAGCCTTCCTTTGTTGGACAAAGATTAGTACAGATAGCTTAGTTAGAACTAATACTGCACAGGCCAAACTGCGCTGGGAATTTTCGGTTGTGGGATGTTCCTTTTGTAAAAGATGCAGAAATTCTTATTCGTGCTTTTAACTGTTCTGTTTGTTTCTTATTTTGGTTGGAACATTTTTCTATTTTATTCATATGTACATAAACATTACAAATTTACAAGAATCTAGAAATGAAATGTTGTAGAAGTATTTGGACTACAAGTCTTACGTCGTTCTTGCTGGATGGTCTCAAAGTAAACCTTAGTTTGATATAGATGTATTTTAGTTTTGAGGTTACAACAGTTTTGGGATATGGTGTTAATAATTTCTTCTCATCTTAAAGATGGAAAGTTTTCGGAGTGTTAATAATTTCTTCTCATCCTAAAGATGGAAAGTTTTCTTCCCCGAAAAAAATTAGAGCATTTAATTACAATAAAATTCTATTGGGTATTTAAGTAATTTCATGATTTTCGTAGTATAAGCAAGAAATAACTGAATTTACACAAGTTCACTTGGTAAAAACCATCTTTATAAGAATAAAAAAATAAATGTGGGAACATTGTATTAATAATAGTTAATAGCTGTCACAATGTAAAACCATATGGAGAAGAGGACAAAATAAATGTGGACAAGGATTGTTAAAAGGATTATCAACACAAATATTTCTCTGTGAAACCTATAAAAAATAAAAAAAGGTGCAAGTTCAATGATGTGTAAGTCAATCCATTTAATGACAGCCAATTTTCTTTGTAGTTCACCAAAAACAGACCCTCACTCACTCCATCCAAACGAAAAATTAAAAAAAGAAAAATCTTATCCACAAAAAATGGATCAAATTCTCTTAGCCTTTTGAAAACTTAAAACAAAGCCCTGGTCTCTTCTAAAAGCTATTCCAAGCTAAATTACAAAGAAGGTGAGGCTTGAATCCCTTTAAACCACTATATAAACCATGGCTACAACTTCTGTTTCCATGGCTTCAACAAACTTCTCCACTTTGGGATGGATTGGAGGGAAAAGTGAATTGAAGAAGAAAATGGTATTTTCCATTTCAGCTCAGCAGCAGGAAACTGAAGTTCAAGAATCAGAGAAAGTGAGGATAAGAAAGAAGAAGTGAAGCCAAAGCAGCAAACCCCATTGAGACCAGTTGAACCACAAAGGAATGTGAGGAGTAAGAACATGAGCAGAGAATATGGAGGACAATGGTTGAGTTGTGCTACACGACATATCAGGATTTATGCTGCTTATATTGACCCTGAAACTTGGGAATTTGATCAAACCCAGATGGATAAACTCACTCTTATACTGGATCCTACCAAAGAATTTGTGTGGCCAAAGGAGAGTGTCAATAAGGTTTTTTCATATTTTCAGGAGCTTGTTGATCATTATGAGGTAATATTTTCAAGCATATTGTGTCATAACTAATATTTTTTCTTTTGTTTTCCTGAGAGTTAGATGAATAGAGAAATAAGAAATTATGATATTAATATTAATTTTATAGTTTTACATCTCCATAACAGTCAAATAAGCTGTTGATTCATCAAATATTTTATCTATTATAATTTCTTTTAAGCTTTGATTGATATTGAGGTGCTCATATTATAGCATAAAAATGTTAAATAGTAAATAGTTTAAAAAGAACATATCCCGCTAAAAATTAATATTTCAAAAAACGATAAAAACATTACAATTCTAAACAAAATCATAAATATGCTTTGCTCACAATTTTTTAGAGAAGTTGAAAGGAAGTTGAAAGGAAGTTTAAAGTTGATTCGTCAATGAAAGCTCAGGACTGAAACATCCAAGAAACCAAATGGAATCTATGATGAAAATCATTGGTTTACATAATTATATGACTATTATATGTATGTCGATTTTCGCTATTTTAATTTTACAACTGAAATCACATAAAATTCATGAATTTTTCGTTTCTTAAACTAATAAATCAATATTATAATTACAACACATTGAAGAGATTGGTTTTAACTCATGATGAATGATTCAACGAGTTTCTCTTTGTTCATTCGCTGTTTTGCCTTCTGTCGAGAACTGCAGGGTGCTCCATTGACGGAATATACTCTCCGGCTGATAGGTTCTGACTTAGAGCATTACATACGGAAGCTGCTATACGATGGTGAGATTAAATACAACATGGATGCAAACGTACTCAACTTCAGCATGGGGAAACCGCGGATCATGTTCAACAACAATGAAATCCCACCTCAAGAAGTTGCACAATGATAGATGAAAAATCGATTAAAAAAACGGATATCAACGCACGCCAATTAATCCAGATATGAAATGAGATGACATTCCATATGTATTTAAAGAGTTTCTTTAAATGATATGTGCACCTCAACTCGCTGTACAAAGCTTTTGCAATCTAAGCCAGGTTATTATGGGCATTCTTGTAGCTGTCGTAATTTTTACATGCTAGGTCTTGTACTGTACACTCTCATTGATAGCGTTTCATATTGTGCTTTGTGATCTCGAGAAGTAGCTATCTCAATCAGAGGTTAAATCCCAAGTAAGTGGTGGCAAAATGCTTAAACACTATGAGTCCATCCATTGCTTAAAAGCTCTTTCATCTTCATGAAACAAATTCTGAAAACCTATGTATCATATATATCAATCAATGACTGCCACCATTTATGTTTCACAATATTTCAACAAGGAAAATTAAAATATGTATTTATGCTGCAGATGTCTGTATAAAGATATCTATGTGCATATGCAAGTATATGGATGAATCAATTCAAAAATTCTGGACATCAACTTCAATTATATATATTATTATCATTGTATCTGCAGGCAATGACAAGTATTAAGAATACAATTTGGCACCAGCTAAGCAAGTGTGATTCATACACAAAGTACATGAGTAAATTCCCGTTTTCCATTCCTCTGAATGCTGCTACTAGTTTTCCAATTCTCCACGTCAAGCTTGTTATTCAAATCATCTTCTTTCTCATACTTTACAACTACTAATATCTCACCCAATGCAAGTTCCAGCACATACGGTTCCCATCTTCTTTTAAGTTATTCAAGAACTTCATACAATCATGATCGAAAACCTCCTTAGCATTATCATCACTAACACCACCACCAGCAGCATTATTCACACAAACTACATCGAAATCAACAAACCCTTCCATATCATTCAATATGTTCACATAATCTGAATCAACAGTCTTTGCTTTCACAAAAGCATCATTTTTTTTTTTCATTCTGGCCTACGGTTTTCTTTAAACCCTTATTGCCAAAAGAATTTAGCCCACCGTTTTCATATGCAATGCGTCTTCGTTTCCATCGCTTAGCCAACCTCAAATAATATAAAAAATCAGCCTCTTCCTCGCCCATTCTAAACAAAACCATTATAAAATTCTTAGCAAAATATTTCCCTTCTGTCAATGCAAACTTTATACAAAATTAGAGCTGAGAAGTTAAAAAAAAAAAAAAGATTACAGTCGAATTATTTTCGTTATTTATTTTGGTGATTTTTCTCGAAATTAACCGTAGGGAGAGCGTAGCACTTACCCGAGAAGATAATCCGTATTGCGAGTGGATAACTGGAGACAAATTGCGAAGATAAACCCTAGAACTTGTAAATATGTAAAAACGAATAGCAATTTAC
>JAVXUL010000003.1:1078087-1102117 GCA_035590515.1 Trichilia minutiflora | reverse complement strand
AAGTTTTATTGTCTTTGTCAATTCTCCGCTTGATGATAATTTTGTTGATCTGGTCCTGCATTGCTATGGTTTTGTGTTTACTGAAGTCATCCTGATTCCTGGAAACCCAAACCACACAACAGAACACAAGCAAGCAAGAGCTAGTTAGTACTTCGAGTGAAGAGAGTTTTCATTTTGACCACAAAAAATTTCTCCTCCGTCTAGCTATGATTTTAACACCACCGACACTATTTATGTAATTTCCTGGTCCCGTGCAGATGGAGTCATGGAGATTTCGCTCTTTTTTTCAGCAAACATTTCACAAAAATCACAAATATTTTTCTAACATTTTTAGATTTTGATGTAAGTGGTTGTGAAAGTGGAATAAGCTCAAATTTTAATAAAATTAAAATAATAAATACAAACTAAACAAGAAAAATAAATAATATGACCTTTAATAAAATAATAAGACAGAATAAATTAAAATGATAAATTTGTCTTATATTAATAAATACCAAAAACATTTTAATATATATTAATATTATTTTGTTTTATATTAAATTTTATTTAATATTTTAGTACAAAAAAATTATGTCTGGCATCTATCGTATCCGTTTATGGTATTATTACTTTTTAGTTCATAATTGATATATTTTATACCATCCTAACATGTGGTATGATGGTAAACTATGCTATATGATTGTTTATTAGATAATTATTTAGTATTGATTTCGAATTAATAGCATCCTATCATTTTTATTATAGTATTATCGATTATTAAATCAGATAATATATTATTTTATTAATTTAACCCGTATTTAAGTTAGGCAGATTATGTTTTTTTTTGTATACAAACTTTTTTTTATATATTATATAAAGCGATTTTTCAAACTAATTGAATATTTAGATTATTTTATCATATTTTGACTAGTATTACGTAAATATAAATTTTAATCAAATTAGTAAGATTTTGTTTATTATTGAATGGTAGTTAAATTTAATTTTTTTATTTATCAGAAGTTATTATTTACCTAAAATTAGGATTATTATTAATATAATATATATTTATTTTTTTGTTAATTTATGAAACTATTATTAATTAACAATATATTTTAATTTGTAATTTTTTGTGATAATTATTATTTATGACTATCATTTTTAATTTTAATTTAGAGTTTTTGGGAATGAGAAACTAGAGCTGTCAAAACGAATTCGGTTCGATGGACTAATCCGTTTAAGTCATAAAATAAGCAGATTAGGGTCAATTATTTTTGACTCGTGGGTTAAACGAGTCGGCTCGATTATATTAATTAAATATTTAAAAATATTTATTATTATATATTTTTATTATTTTTATTATTTTTTAAATTATAGATATTAATTATTTAATTAATTAATATAAACGAATTGATCGTTAATTCGATATATTGAATTAAAATTAAAAATATTAATTTATTTATTAAATAAATTAATCTAATTTAATCCGTTTAAGTATTTGATCCGAAATAATCGGACCGATCAAGTCCGACGCGGCCTTACTACGAGAAACCGACTTTTGGATTAAACCTTTTTTTAAGAGTTAGGGATCTATTGTTGTAAAATAAAAATGTTATGGTTTTTTGTGTGAAAATATAAATAAATAGGGACCGCGACCAAAACGATCACCAGCGAGAAGAAAGACGGAAAGAAGAAGAGCTGAGCCGCCGCTTCGGAGCAACGCAGTTATGGATCCTCCTGACATTCATTACACCAGGTACGTTCCCATTTCTTCTCCTCCTCCTCCTCATCCACCAAACCCTAATCTTTTTCGTTCTTCAATTTATCATCAACAACCCACTTACCTTCCCTCGCCGATCCCACATCACGACCCTCCATCTCCACTGCCGCCGGCGGCGGCGGCGACGCCGCCGCAAATGCTTTCGCCTGCACCACCAGTGCCACCACCGCAGACTCAACAAATGTACCACCATCACCACAATCCGCCTGTGCCTTCCCAACTTGTCCCACCGCAGACAGTTTCTTACAATCCCCAGTTTACGTTTAATACCAATTTTAGCCCTAGAAATAATTCTACGACCCACAATCAATTCCTCGAAAGACGTAGCGATTTTGTCCACCTAATTCCTATCGACGATGATGGGCAACAACAACATTATCAGCATCATCATCGTCGTCAGCGTTTGGTGGTGGATTTTGGTACCAGACCCGATCAGTGGGACCCACCCAGGAATGTGCCGACCCATCATCCAGTGGTCGGTAATTTGGACCATCGCCATCAATTTGATCATCGATCCATGTCGCCATATCGGTCAGTTACTAAGATTAAGGTTGAATTAGATGCGAGTTATAGGTTTAGAAAGGTACAAAAATGATGCTTTTGAATTTGAGCATAAAAGTGGCAGTGGTAACAATTAAAGGGGAGAGTTTGTTCCTCATCGTAGTCATTTTGTATCAGATTATGATAGATTGAATCCAAGTAATTATGGTAATCAACATAGTTCACAATTTGAGAGTAAGAGTTAGTGAGGAAAAATGTGAGAGATGGGTTTTTTGATAAGCAGGTGTTGAGAGAGAGAGAATCAGAAACCTAGTTATAGAAATAGAGATGATGGAGAATTACATTATTTGGGCTATGAAATGAAGTCCAGTTCGTTTAGAGGACAAGAACAGGTTGTTTTGTTTTCTCAGATCGTGAGGTGGGTGAAAAAGAAGGGAGAGAGGAGAGTCTTGTGGTGCTTGATGTATCCTTTAAATCTAATTCATTGGTGGCCAAAGCAATTGTTGCTCCTTCAAGGTCTACTGTTGTTTCTGATACAAATTTAAGTCCTAAAAAGGGTAATGCTAGGAAAATTATGGTGTCTGATAAGAATTGTTCAAGTTCACAAATGAATAAACACTCTGACAGTGGTATAAAGTTGTCTAGTTGCAGAGTTGTTGTGAATAATGCTGCTGGTTCTGATAACAGGCACTTGAAACAATCTGGAAAGGAGGTTGCACCTTCTGCTGTTAACATGGGTGATAATAAATTGCAGCCTTGCTCAGGTAGCTGTAATAATTCGCTAGCAAAGATTACTGAGGAAATGCCAAATAGTAATGTTTCAAATAAATTGGAAAATGGTGTTGATACTGATAAAATGTGTTCACTCAAGGTTGCAAAGAAGAAAAGAGTTGTGAAGAAAGTAGTCAAGAAAACCACAAACCCTACTGTTCCTGTTTCTGGTTCTGAACCAACAAAGAAGCTTGATGAACCCCTGAAAGCAGAAGGCTCCACCAGTGATGCGCCAGCAGCCACTGTGCTGAAAATGGAAGGAAAACCTTCAAAAGAGAAAATTACTTCTGCTATGCCTTCTGGTCACCTTGTTGATTTGCAGCCTTATCCAAATGAAGTGAACAACTTGGATAGAAATGACAAAGTGGGTGGATCTCTACAGGCTGCAATGGTTTTAAAAGAAGTTAGCACTGATTGTGATTCTCATATATCTTTTGTTTCTAAGATTAAGAGAAAGAGGAGTGGCTTGAGTTTTTCCTTGTCTTCATCAAGTCGTAAAGAAACTAAAATTGACAAGGGTGCTGTAAAAACAGATAATTGTTTGCATGTCTCACGTATTACCTTAAACTCTGACAAGAATCTAACTAATTCACTGAATGAAAATACTGTGTCCGACATTTGTACTACTCAAGGTGCTAGCCATCAGTTTTGCCACAATGGGCACTCATTACTTGAGAGTTATGCCACAAAAGAATCTTCAGAAATTTTGTTTTCAGCAGGAAGAAATATTAATTCCAATTTGTTAAGCTTGGAGGAAAAGGAAAGGATTGAGGGTGTTGTAAATACTTGTAGCATTACGCATGGGATGAACACCATCACAAGTTTTAATAATGATTTGGTTAGCTCACAGGAGAAAATAACTAATTCTGAAGAGCCTTGTGAAGATCAGATGAGTCCTTCAGTGAAAAGCAGGACTGTGGAAGGATTTCTGTCCGGTGAAATATCTGCGTTCTCAGGTCCAGAGGAAACCGGAACCACCAAATTTTCCATTTATGTGGGCTGCTCCAACCAGGACAAATGCAATATCTCAGCTTCCGACAATTTTAATGTTAATTCAGAAGAAATTAACCTTGGGACTGGAGATTATAAGGGTAAACAGCTGGCATTAGATGAGGTTACTATCTCACTTGAGAATGTTGCCACAGAAGGATTCCCAAATCTTAAGTTTTCAGTCGGAAGCAGTGAGGAGGATATGCCTAGTAGCACTATCAAGAGCAAAGGTATGACTTCTCTCTCTGATTTGCCAGAAACAATGATAGCTGATATGTCTATGGGGCCTGTAAAAGCAGTTGGCTCTGCACAATATGTGGATACAATCTTAAACTTATCTGCAAAAGATTTTAGTCCTGCAGAAGCTAGGGTTACTGGCAATTTGGATGTTGGTGTACAATCTTATTCAGATGGATTAGATGTGTTGAATGGGTGTGATTTAACAGGTGGATGTTTTGAAGCTAAAGTTTCATATAGCAATGGTCTTATTGGCACTTCATTAGAAAAAAGAAAAAGGAGGAAAATCTCTGATTGCCATACTGGATTTTCTAGTATGATTGTATCTGAAATCAGTGAGGGACCTGTAACTCCAGATCTCTCTACATCTGGTGTAGAGTTGGCTTTATATTCTAATGAAGGCCAAATACAAACAGAAGAAGGAGTTGCAGTTTCTAACATGGCTACTCTTTGTAATTCAAATTTGCCACCTTTTTCAGATGGAATAACAGTAGTGCCTGAGAATGGTTTGGCTCGAGTATCCTCTGAAGTTGCAGTTTCGGTTAGTAGAGATGCCTTTAGGGTTGGAGATGATGGTTTGAAAATTGAGCACCCAACTGCTGCTTCTTGTTCAGCTTCCGGAGAGTTGGAAATTTCAAATGCACCATCCTGTTGTCCACCAGGATCTGAAAGTAGGCAGATAGGAAATGTAAATTCAGTTATTGATGGAAGCAAGTATAATGAAGTTATGAGTAGCGAAGGCAGTAAGACAGAAAAAATGGAAACAGCTATTGCAGAAGAGCAAGTTAAGGTTTGCACTGAGGCCACTCAATTTGAAACTCCTTCTGTCCATCCGTCTCCAGATTTAAGTCAAATATTACCTGCTACAGATGTGGAATCTGGTGGCTGTCTCCTTGAAAAGGGTAATGTGGCTTCTTTATCTATTTATCAAGCTTTGGCTGCTGATGGCGATGGAGTATCTACTACTAACTCCAATGATGGAATGATGGATTTTGATTCACCGTCTAATACATGTTCTCCACAAATCTTGTTTGATGTCAGTGTTATTCACATGTTGAATCATGAGACATCTAGCCAAATTTCTGATAACGTTTGTGAGATTGATAAAATACCAACTGAGAAGCCTGTCCTTGAAGATAACTCTAATTTATCTGCCCATACTTCACCATGAGAGTTTGCCAAGATTAATTTAAAGTCAGATTACACACAGGAAAGTGGTCACTTAGTGGGTCGGAGAACAATTTTATTGCCATCTCAAGATATCAAAGGTAGTGGTAACAGTTTTAATCCTGCTAGTGGAGAAACTTATGGGATGAAGAACCGACTGAGTCATACTGTTTCTAGGGTTCATTCACTTTGCTTATCTTCTGGTTTTCTGCTTCAAGGTATACAGCCTCTTCAACGCGCATCACAAAGCCCCACACTTGGCATCGTATGGAAAGTTCATCTGCTTCTTATGTGCAGGGAAATAACTCTCCTCTACACACTGATCCTCCACAAAGTCAGTTGCCAAGAAAGACTGCTAAATTTGAGAGTATGTCTTACATTTGCAAAGGTAACAGTCTTCTTAGAAAATCTGCCAGTGCTGCCCTTCACCAAGTTTTTCATGTTTATCGATTGAATTTGTCGGGGGTAGGTAAAAGACCACAGGATCTGGCAGTAGTGCTGATGCAATTGACCCACCAAATTTCTTTAAGATGGGAGGATTGAATGTTCTTGAAAGGCCCAGAACCCTTTACCTGCTGTTGCCAAAGTTCCAAATCGTGCTACCAATTTTGTCAGGGATTGCACATCTTCCCCGTTGGCAGAGCCTCATCCTAGTGGTTTCTCTGAGACGACATCAGATCGTCTGAAATTTATGGAAAATAATGAAGATTCGAGTTTGTCTAATACTCCTTTGAAGATCTCTGAAACTCCTATAAAGCAAACTGGTTCAATTAACGGTTTGGAAATCCAGAGTGAGCTGAATGGTGGGACTTTGGCTACTTCAAATATGAAGAGGATAACCCATGTGAAACGAAAATCTAATCAGTTGATTGCACCTTCAAATGACTGTGGTCTGTCTGTTCTAAATCCTAATAAGACCCAAGGCTTAAGCAAGACAAGCAAAAATTGTCTAATAGGGACTGTGCTGGACGATAACATCAGCCAGACAAGTACCTCTGTTGATGGTGCTTTAACTTCAGGCGGTGAAAAAGCTCCAAATGACAACTTCAGCAGAAGTTTTAGTAAGAGCCAATCTTATAAAGGTTGTGTGAAGTACTTATATCTAGCCTCATTTACATAATTATTGCAAACAGGTATTTAATGAACCAACCGTTATTCATTTTGAACTTTTTCACACATAAAAAATGGAAAACTTGTTAAATATGAAAAGGAACATGTTAATCAACATTATATTCTCCCTCTCTCTCTCACACACACAAAAAAAAAGGTACCATGTGCAATTTAAACTATTACGAGTAGATTAATTTATTGTGTTAGGGAGGCATGTACTGACTTCTCTGATATTGGCTAGTTCAATTTATTTACCAGTGATAGTGGGAATCAAACTTTGTTTTGTGCTTTCTGTATGTCCTAAATATAAAATTATAAGTATGGATGATGTAATTGGTGCCTTTTTTGGCTATTATGTACTTTGTATCACAGATTTAAAATACAAACGAACTAATTGTTGCATAGCCTACATTTTTCTAATAAAATGCTTTGGAGAACTTGTTTCATTTGTTTAATGGTGTGTCACGATTTCTGTCTTCCGGTGATGATCAACTTGTATGGCCATGAGGTTTTTGTCCTGACTTGTCATGTTCTTTAAAACTCCAGTCTTGCCACTTTAGCAGAATGATTTCTTATGTTTCTTCTCCATCTTCTAATTGGTTTTATTTATATTAGTTTTCTAATTAATTTTATTCTATTATTCTTTTAAATCCACAGTCAATTTATATGGAGAATATTGTGCGTATGTTTGGGACAAGGTACTATGGTTCCTATGACAACTGCAGTGGAATAAAATCTCTAGGTATTAAGTGGAAGCATAGCAGTTCCAAACATACTCTTAAGTAACCTGTGCTTTATTTCTTCGGACTGTAAAGTATTTATGAACTTTTATTTTTTCATTACTCCTGTTCATTGTTGAAAACATTTGTTTATATGGAGGGTTTGTCTTCTTGTCTGCTAAGTGTTTCTGCAGGTCAATAGCTTAAGAATGTATCATAGTCGGTGCTATTTATTGGGAAATGTTGGTGCAGTAAATTAGTTATTTTATTTTTTATTATCTGTGTTTAGACAAAGCTTAAATAATTTGTTAATTTGCAGTTGTAAGAAAGATCCGTTAACCTCTTAAATACTCTCTGGTTTGGACGCTAAATAGTCTGCAATCATCAAAAGAAGATGATCATTCCTCGTATCGTCTGAAGGTTTTACCTTACCTGTTTCCCTGGAAAAGATCACTGGAGACGTTTTGTGCAACATTCAAATTCCCCTTCCAAAAGTAGCTCTATATCTGCGATGGGGTATGTTAGCATGTGATGTTGTTCTGTCACTGCCAGCTACTTTCCGTTTCTTGGTAGTCGTATGTCCAAGAAAATAACACCTTTTTTCTTTCAGTTGGAAATTACTGCTGCTAAGAAAGAGAGATACAGTTTATACAAGGTCAAACCATGGATTTTCACTTAGAAAATCCAAAATACTAAGTGTTGGAGGCTCTAGTCTAAAATGGTCAAAATCCATCGAAAATTGCTCAAAGAAAGCTAATGAGGTTAGACTCTGATGTACAATAACAGATCATCTTTTTGTTTTTTGAATCTTAACTGTAACCAAGCCAAGTAATAGTTATTTGCAAATGAAATTTGCTTTCTACTGTCAGTGGATAACATTATCATTGTATATTGCAGGAAGCTACAATGGCAGTTGCTGCAGTAGAGAAAAGGAAGAGACAACAAAATGGTGCTGAATCATTTGATTCCCTTAAGTGTCTAAAAGAGTGTTACTGGAAGTTGAACTTTATGTTCTTGGATTCAGATGCTACCAATGAACTGACTGCATATGTGCCCTTATGTTTCTTGTTCTTGTGACTTTTATATAACCGTGTAGATGAATCATCATCATGCTCTGCTGCTCCCAATTCAGAAAAGATTGCCAAGATATCTTTTATTCCAAGAAGATTAGTGATTGGCAATGATGAGTATGTCTATCCTTATTTAATCCTCTACAGTTCTAATTTAATTTTTCTTTCCCTTGAGTGAGGAGATACTGCCTCTACAGTTCTAGTTTAATTTTTCTTTCCCTTGAGTGAGGAGCTTCTGCAGTATCCTTATTTAATCTAATCCACTACAATTCTAGTTTAATTTTTCTTTCCTTAAGGAGTTCTAGGCAATGAATGCTGTTAAATATTAACTTCTCCATTGTTTATGTTGACAAAAATGCTTGAAAAATATGATATCCTATTTGCTTAAGAACTTGGTTATAACTAAACTCGATGTTTGTAGATACGTTCAAATTGGCAATGGATACCAACTTATTAGAGATCCAAAGAAACGAGCTCGTGTTTTGGCGAGTGAGAAAGTTTGGTGGAGTTTGCACACTGCCAGATTGCGATTAGCTAGAAAGCGGACATAGTGTCAATTTTTTACAAGATTTGGGAAATGCAACAAGGATGATGGGAAATGCCCATATATACACGATCCTTTTCAAAATTGCAGTCTGCACAAAGTTTCTCAATGGCTTATGTTCGAATTCCGACTGTAAACTGACTCATAAGGTTTATTACAGACAGATCCAATTGACAACTTCATTGATAAACCCTGAAGGATGGCAAGCTTTTCTTATTTTTCCTCCTTTTTAACTTTGATTTCATTTTTCATACAGGTCACTCCGGAACGAATGCCGGATTGTTCATATTTCTTGCAAGGTGATTTATTATGCTATCTTGTGCTTTTATTTGACTTGCTTACCATACAAAGCATTCTAATGAGTTTGCAGCCAGGTTTATGCACCAACAAGAATTGTGCCTACAGGCATGTACATGTCAATCCAAGTGCCTCTACTTGCGAAGGATTTCTCAAGGGCTATTGTGCTGATGGCAATGAGGTAGAGTATCCATATAAATTATACATCTTTATGTTTATCCGAAACTTTTGTTTCCTGTTCATTATTGGTTTTTGTGTCTATTCTGTTGAAGCATATGGTCGGTTCATGCTATGGATTTGATTCCAGTTGTTTAATTGCTCCTTTATGAGAAAGGCAATTGGCCATCTATGCATAGCGAGCTAGACTTCGATGCATTTTTGCTTGGTGTGGAAACAAGAAACTCCCTTGCAATCCTTTTTGGACTAATAAACAATAAAACTATGAGATTCAATTTCAAGCTACTTTTATGTCTTAAATTGTGTGTTGGGCGGTCTAAAGCAGCACCTAGCCTTCAATTTTTTGGGGTAGTAATTTTGTACAAGGGATATTGTGCCCCGTTTAATACTTGAAATTTTCTCACCTGTTCTGATATGTTTGGTGCTGTAAACTCTCTCTTCTGTATCTACACACCGCACACAACCCCACGGTAATTTTGAATAAATGGCATATATCTCTGCTTTCAGTGTTGGAAAAAGCACAGCCATGTCTGCCCTACTTTCGAAGTAACAGGGTCCTGTCCACTAGGATCCAAGTGCAAGCTTCACCACCCAAAAAGCCGAAGCAAGGGAAAGAAGAGTAGACGATCAAGGAAGCAGAAGAGCAATCATGAGCTTTACTTTGGGTCTATGCTCGTTGAGGGCTCTCAACCTCAGATAACAATGATGTCTGAAAGGCACTCGGTACGAGATAATGGCAATTTGTTTGTTGAAGGGAAATTTGCAGATTATATTAGCCTTGATTTTGGTGATGAAGAACCTAGCAAAGAGAATGGTGCATTAAGTAAGCGGGCAATCTTTCCTGGAAGTGATGGCTCAGATTTACAAGTTGATCTTCATGAGCTCATTAAACCTATTCGTATAATGAAACATCAAGTGAGTTCCATTTCCCCTGCCGAGTTATACTTCCCCGGTTCTGTCACTTCCATGTAGATAAGCTGATTCTTTAAAAGATGGGTATTATTCTCCCTCGTTCTTGTGGAGCTCCCAGAGCTGTGCAAGTGACTCGGGGCACGCCTTCCTTTGTTGGACCAAGATCAGCACAGATAGCTTAGTTAGAACTAATACCGCACAGGCCAGCTGCATGGAGAATTTTTTAAAAGATGTAGAATTTCTTTTTCATGTTTTCAACTGTTCTGTTTATTTTTGAATTTTGGTTAACTTTTTTCTATTTTATTTATATGTACATAAACATTACAGATTTACGAGAATTTAGAAATGAAATAATGTTATAGAATTATTTAGAGTACCAAGTCTTACATGGTTCTTGCTGGACTGTCTCGAAGTAAAGCTTAGATTAATAATGAGGTATTGTAGTTTTGAAGTTGCAATCGTTTTGGGATCTGGCATTAATAATTTCTTCTTATCTTTGAAGAGAGGAAGTTTTCTTACAAGAAAAGGATAAAAAAAGAGAGCATTTAACTCCAATCAAATTTTATTGGGTATTTAAGTAAATTCGTGATTTGGTAGTATAATCTAGAAATAATTGTATTTACACAAATTCACTTAGTAAAAGACATTTTACTAAGAATAAAAAATGGATGTGGGAACAATGAATTAATAATAGTTGATAACAGTTGCAATGTATAACCATATGGAGACAAGGACAAAATAAATGTGGACAAAGGATTGTTATAAGGATTATCAAAATATTTCTCTGTGAAACCTATTAAAAAAAAAAGGTGCTAGTTTAACAATTTATAATGGCAGCCAATTTTCTTTGCACGTTCACCACAACCACACGCTCTCTCACTCAACTCCATCAAAAAGGAAAATTGAAAAAGAAAAATCTTATCCACAAAAAATGGATTAAATTCTCTAAGCTTTTTGAAAACTTAAACAAAAACCTGGTCACTTATAAAAGCTATTGCAAGCTAAACTACACAGAAAGTTAGTGAGTTTTGAATCCCTTTAAACCACTATATAAAACATGACTGCAACTTCTGTTTCCATTTCTTCAGCAAAGTTCTCTACTTTGGGATGGATCGGTGGGAAAAGTGAATTGAGAGAAAAAAGGGTATTTTCCATTTCAGCTCAGCAGCAGGAAACTGAAGTTCAAGAGTCAGAGAAAGTGAAGGATAAGAAAGAAGTGAAGCAAAAGCAGCAGACACCATTGAGACCAGTTGAACCCCAAAGGAATGTGAGGAGTAAGAACATGAGCAGAGAATATGGAGGACAATGGTTGAGTTGTGCTACGCGACATATCAGGATTTATGCTGCTTATATTGACCCTGAAACTTGGGAATTTGATCAAACCCAGATGGACAAACTCACTCTTATACTGGATCCTACCAAAGAATTTGTATGGCCAAAGGAGAGTGTCCATAAGGTTTTTTCGTATTTTCAGGAGCTTGTTGATCATTATGAGGTAATATTTTCAAGCATATTGATTGGGTTATAACTTATGTTTTTTTCTTTTGTTTATCTGAGAATGAGATGAGCAGAGAAATTAGAAATGATATGATTTTAACATTAATTTTATAGTTTTACATCCCTTAACAGGCAGATAAGCTGATTATTTATCAAAATTTTTATCTGTTATAATTTTTTTGAAACTCTTATTGATATTGAGGTGGTGGTGTTACAGGATGAAAGTGTTAAAAATTAAATATTAAAAGAAAAATGAAATCCCTCCGAAAATTAATATTTTCAAAACATAATAAAAAACATTACAATCCAAACAAAATCATAAATGTGCTCTGCTTACAACTTTTTTTTAAAATGTTGGAAGTTTAAAGTTAATTAGTTATTGAAAGTTTAGGAATGAGACTTCCAAGAAATCAAATGGAATCTAAGCTGAAAATCTTTAGTTTACATAACTACATGATTATTATATGTATGTCGATTTTTGAAATTTTGATTCAGTTTTTACCGATATCTCGTAAAATTATGAATTCTTTGTTAACCTTATAAATCAATATTTTAATAACACCACATTGAAGAGGTTGATTTTAACTCTGATTAACGATTCAACGAGTTTTTCTTTGTTTACTCCCTGTTTTGCCTTCTGCTGAGAACTGCAGGGTGCTCCTTTGACCGAATACACTCTTCGGCTGATAGGTTCTGACTTAGAGCATTACATACGGAAACTGCTATACGACGGAGAGATTAAATACAACATGGATGCAAACGTACTCAACTTCAGCATGGGGAAACCACGGATTATGTTCAACAACAATGAAATCCAGCCTCAAGAAGCTGTACACTGATAGATGAAAGATTGTGCAAAAAAACAGATACCAAAGCAGGCCGATTAATCCAGATATGAAATGAGATGATATTCCATATGTATTCAAACAGTTTCTTTAAACGGTCTGTCTACCTCAACTTGATGTAAAAAGCTTTCGCATTCTGAGCTAGGTTTCTACGCATATTCTTGTAGTTGTAAACTTTGCATGCTAGGTGTTGTACTGTACAGTCTGATCGATACCGTTTCACATTGTGTTTTTTTACCTCGAGATGTAGCAATCTCAATCGGAGGATAAATCCCAAGTTAGTGGTGGCAAAATGCTTAAACATGATAAGTCCAGCCATGGCTTAAACACTCCTTCATCTTCATGAACCAAATTCTGAAAACATATATTACCAAATATATCAGTCAATGTATGCCATCATTTATGTTTCACAATATTTCAACGATGAAAATTGAAATATGTATATATACTGTAGATGTCGGTATAAGGATATCTATGTGCTTATGCAAGTATATGGATGAATCAGTTCGAAAATTCTGGACACAAACTTCAATTATAAATATTACTATCATTGTATCTGCAGGCAATGACAAATATTGCAATTTGGCACTTGATGAGCTAGTGGTTCATACAAGACAAGGACATGCATAAATTGTATATTAGCAATTAAAATCTCATTCAAAGAATTGGAATATGGCGCTCACTTGCAACCAAAAGAAAAATCCACGTAAGAGATTCAAAATTCGACGCCTGTCATGTTGAGCCTGAGTGATTAATGATGCAAGATCTGTAAGATAAGAAACAATTAGTAGGCTTAATATTCTATAACAGATACTTGTTGCCAGATGTAAAACAATGTAATCAAGATGTAGAACAAAGTCTTGGTGACCATGCTAGTGTAGATGTTTCTGATGAAAACCAGTGGAAACTTCTGTGCAGGGCGAGTTTCACTAGTAATACTAA
Source organism: Trichilia minutiflora (assembly GCA_035590515.1). Taxonomy (NCBI): domain Eukaryota; kingdom Viridiplantae; phylum Streptophyta; class Magnoliopsida; order Sapindales; family Meliaceae; genus Trichilia; species Trichilia minutiflora. Next base: position 1,088,582 of record JAVXUL010000003.1, on the reverse strand, counting down.
AAATGGAACTCGAACTAAATGACTTGATGAAGCAATACAATTACATGCGAAAGCAATGGCATTAACCAAACACGAGCTAGCGAATCCCTGGGTACGGATATTCATCATCAATCTATCTTGTCAAGGACTCTTCATAATATTCACCAACAAATTGCAGTTATGTTTGCGAATACAATCCTCATATCCTACCATCCGGTCCTCTACAATTGCAGTTTTTAATGTGTTTCTATGCTGGGATTGCAATATCAACAACCATGATCTAAAATTTAAAAGTACGATAAATATAAGGGCGGCCAATTACAAAGTTAAGAAACCATTGCATATAAATAAGTTTTACCACTATATTCATCAAGATTGATTTGCCATCAAAATCAAGTCCACATAATCTTCTCTTTCTAGGCAAGTCGCCAGGAAAGTATCCATCATCTTCAGATGGCCTTAGGTGAGATGCTTCTAACAAAAGCTTTTTGTACTCCATTCTGTCGTAAGGCTTTTGAAGAAATTTCATAAGCTTCTCTCTGAAATGAGATTCCTTACTTTCAGTAAGAATGTTAACGCAGCACTCACCATCTGTGTCAAGCTTTTTGTTTGTGAAGCAAAAGAAACAGTACACACAACATAAATAAAACAAATTTAGAAATCAGAAATATGTAATATTGGTTTTCTAAGGATAATGGAAAAAATCATACATACAAATGGGGTATAATTTCCTTCAGAAAATGGATCATTGTCCAATACAATCACTTCAAAATCAGAATCACTCTCCTCGCATAAAACTTCTTTACCACCTTCAGGTTCATATACCAAATGTTTGCCATCTTTCGCAAATTTCATAAAGTGTAGATAGTTTTCATGGACCAAATGAGACTTTCTCCCTTGGTTAGTAGTAACCTTTGGGATATGCCTCTTGTTTGAACTACCATTTTTTGCAGAAGGAACATGATATTCAGTTTCCATACCTACATTCTTCTGAAGCACTGGTTCCCTTTTTTTTTTGTGAGTTCCCATGCTTTCCCTCCTTAAAGCATGCCTCAAAGTTCTTGCACTCTCAGCCTTTTCTGTCTTCACAGCAGCATGCATAATTCTAGGGCTCCCAATATTTTCTTTTCTTAACTTACTCTTTAAAGTTCTTTGTCTCTCAGTCTTTTCTCTCTTCACCACATCTTGCATATTACTGGGGCTTACATTATTTTCTCTCCTTGAATTACCCAGTGAAATTCTTGTCTCTCAGTCTTTTCTCTCTTCACTACACAATGTATGTTTTTTCTTCTGGGGCTCATATTATTTTCTCTTCTTGAATTACTCCCCAAAGTTCTTCGGCTCTCAGTCTTTCGTTTCCTCACTGCATCATTCATAATTTTGGGACTCATATTATTTTCACTTCTCGAACTCCATGAAGTTTTTTGGCTTTCAGTCTTTTCTATCTTCACCGCAGCACGCAGAATACCAGGGCACTCATTATTTTCTCTTCTTGAATTGCTCCTCCAAGTTCTTTGGCTCTCAATCTTTTCACTCTTCATCTCATCATGCAGAATACAAGGTCTCTCATTATTTTCGCTTCTTGAATTACTCTGCAAAGGTTTTTGGCTTTCAATCTTTTCTATCTTCACAGTATTGAGCATGATACTAGGTCTCTCATTAATTTGTCTATTTGATTTACTCCTCAAAGGTTTTCTTGGGCTCTCTGTGTTTTCTGTCCCTGAATTACTACTAAAAGTCTCTCTCCTTTGCCTCTCAGATTTATTCCTCAAAACCCTCCTTCGGTTCTTTGACTTTTTGCTTCCCATGCTAGTCCTTGGAACCCTTCCCAAGCTCTCACTCTTTTTTCTCCCTAAATTGTTCCCTGAAACCATTTTTAAATTCTCTGACTTTTCTCTCCCTAAATCACTACTTAAACTCCTTGGTTTCTCTATCTTATCTCTCTCTGCATAATTCCTCAAAATATTCTCGGTTCGTACTTTCTTTTCATTTTGACAGCACTTAGTAGCTTCCAAATTCTTCACACCAAGCCCATTATTTGAACCATCTTCATTATTTTACTTTACAACAATTGATCTGTCATTACCCAAAGCAAGTTCAAGCACATACGATTTCCCGTCTTCTTTTAAATTACTAAGAAACGTCATGTATTGAGGATCTAAAACATCAGCCACATCATTTCCATCAGCATAATCTACACTCCAAGAGCCACTATTAACAACAGCAAACATTTCTGTTAAATTACGAAGATATATCATATATTGAGGATCCAAAACATCATTAAACTTATCATCACCATCATTTCCATCAGCATAATCTACACTCCAAGAACCACTATTAACAGCAACAAACATTTCCCTATCATTCATAAAAGTTTCAGAATCCAGACCAACTGTAGCTAAAGCACCATGATTTTTGTTATTCTGGTATATCGTTTTTTTCAAACGCTTATTGCCACAAGATTTGATTCTAAGATTTTCATAAGCAATCCGTCTCCGCTTCCACCGCCTAGCCAACCTCAAATCATATGCAAATTCAGCCTCCACCTCATCAACATTCTTAATGCTCGAAACAATTTCCATTTTATCTCATAAACCAAAAAGAAAACCCTAATCCCAAAATTCTTAGCAAATTATTCCCTGTGGTAACTGCAAACTCCCCCTAAATGAAAATCAAAGCTAATAAGTTATAAATACAGAATTATTCTAAGATTTTTAAGATATCAACGATTAATTTAATCGTATGCACAGGGTTTCGTCGCGAACAACACAGAAAGGTAATATAGTAGTTTCCTGAACAGAGATTTTGATTGTAAGCCGATTACCGAAACAATGAATTGGAGATTTGAAGAATGGGAAGAATCGAACGAGGTAACAGAACTTCTGGTTTCGGGGACGTGAGCAAAGACAACATTAAAGCGGGAATAATATTGGAGAAAGAATGCAATAGAGTCCCCTCCAGAAAATTGGTTTAAGCTAAATATTGATGCATCCATCAATTCTCCGGAGGATGGTGCTGGACTTGGTGCTGTGATTAGAGATTCCCGTGGCAAAATTGTTGTGGCCGCTGTGAAGAAAACAAGATATCAAGGAAGTGTGGAATTTGCAGAAGTGGATGCAATCAGGTTTGGAGTACAAACAGCCAGAGAGGCAGGATAAACCATGTTGATGGTAGAATCTGATTTGAGCAACCGTGTGAGACTGGTGAAAGGATCTGAAGGAAGCAGAATTGAAATTTTCTCGTTAGGTAATTAACGAGAGAATGTAAAGACTTTAGTGTGAATTATGCAGCGGAGCAAGTGTGTCCATTTGTATAAACGAATAGTATTCTTGTCCTATTAATAAATTAACGATATTTTTTTTTTTTGTGTGTGTTTATTTAAAATCAATGTATTTATTAATTATGTTAAAAAAATTTAATTCGAATATATTTTATATATTAATTATGTTATTTATTTAATAATTATATTATTAATTTATTAATCATATTATTTATTTTTTAAATAAATAATATAATATAATATAATTTATTTAATTAATTAATATAAAATTTATTTTATTTAATTATTTATTTATTTAAATATTAATTAATTAATTAATTAATATAAATAAATAAATAAAATTATTATATTAAATAATTATTTATTTAAATATAATTATTTATTTAACTAATCTTATTTTAAATGAATAAATAAATTTAAAAGATCGAATCTAAATTTGAATCTAAATTCAGATGCGATTCGAATTTGGATTATTAATCGGGTGATATAAATATGATCCGATTATTTTTTTTTTTTTAAAATGTAGGTTGCTTACGGGATAATTGGAAGACCCAAATTGAATCCAACCCTAGATAATGTTGGTGGGCTTTGGATCCACCTTGTTAACCACACTATCCAAAATTATTTTATTTTATTTTTTTATTAATATTTATGTTTTTTCTGTCTATTTTCTTTTTTTCATTAATATTTATGTTTTTTGTAACTATTTTCTTTATTATTTTCATTAATATTTATATTTTTTCTTCAGAAAGATTATAGTTGGCTTAATTTCAATTAGAACATAAGTATACAGGAACAATATTAAACATTATAAATAATTGCATCAAAATTTTCATAAATGTTACTATTTTTGAAAGTAGTAAAATTTCTCTATAGGATCCATCAATTGAAAAGTAAACAATAAATTTTATTTTTTTCAAATGTGCAATATTATTTTTTTATTTAATAACATTACTTTCATATAAAGAAATACTAGCAACCATATAAGCACGAAAAGAGAGGTCCACGAGCTCTAGCCGAACACGTGTTCCCAAGTTAGTTCTCAAAACTTTTTATCTATCAAACTTAAGTAAATTTTTTTTTTTTTTTTAATAATTTGTAGTATCTGTGTTTCATCGTAACCAATGAGTCTTATTTAATTAATTTCTGAAAATATACGAATTAAGTATACCATCAACCAAACATCTCACTTAAATCATGAATAACGACCTAAATTCGAACTCAAAATATACACTCTAACTATACATTCCAAACTTAATCTATCACCGTTAAACTATACTCATATGATCAAACTTCAACAAACCTACAGCTACAAAGTTATGGAAAACTAATATGAACAAAATATGCATATTAAACAAGATCAGAGCTCGTTCTTTCATTTTTAAGGCTTCATTCACAAGTCTTAGCGTGTAACGTCTAGTGAGCATGTTTCAAACTTGATATTTGGAGTTTCTCCCAACATGCTTGTGTCCCACAAGTTATCACTTATCACAAAAATGTATCTCATACTAAACCTTCATAGTTCAAACTTGATTCATGCAGTGGAATCGAATTTAAAATAAAGAATCAATTAAATAATCAAATTTAATATTAGAATCTAAAAAGTAAAGTAATGAAAAACACAAAATTTGAAAAAAAATTTATTATTCAATCAAAATTCTCTAAAACAAACTTTTAAACTCTAATCTTAAAACTCTTTTTATACTAACAAATTGAGGATAAGCATAATTTAAGTAAATTTATTTTTAAGTTTAAAATAAAAATAAAATATAAAAAAAATAAAAATAAGTAAACATAAGTATACAAATCCAAATGCCTCACGTCATTCCCCTTTTTTATGAAGGACTTCAAGTCCCCGAGTTCATTAGGATAATATACGTAGATATATGAGATATTGAAAGTTGGTGATATTCCTATTGAGCTCAGTAAGTTCATAACATACACATTATCGTTAATTTTCTTTGTGACTTTAAACGATCCAAATTTCTTTTATTAAAATTTGTTGTATTGACCCACCGAGATTCGCTTCTTATAGAGGAATATCATGACTTCATCCCCTATCTTAAAAATCTTCTTTCGTCGATACTTGTCCAAACAAATCCATATCTTTTGCCCTGTTGCTTCCTGCACAATTTGTCAGCCTCCTTCAATGATGTCTCTGTCTACATCATCCTCCCTTATAAAAAATTTGACCTCAAGTTAATTCTGAATTTCGAGCACAACCATATTCCTTAAATGATATTCCCCTAAAGTTGTCATCCATTCTAATTAATTCCACACTCACTTAGTCAAAACAACCTTATTATAACAGTACATGAATCGTATTGAAAAAAAGGTCACAGAATGGGCATTTCTTCTGTAACATATCATCGGCATGTGTGAGGTCAGCTTAGCATGTTGGGAGAAACTCCAAATATCAAGTTTGAAACATGCCCACTGGACCAAAATAAAAGGCCTTCACATGCATCATTATGAGTACATTCATCAACGCAAATCCACATAGAATATATTTCAAAGAAAGAATGCGTGGATGCATGAATGGATCACACAGAAGGCACACCCACAACCATTTATCTGGAGTACAATACTTCAGTGACGTCAAGTTATATAACTGAGAGCTTGAGGTACCCCTTTCTATATCATTAACAAGTTGGACATCATTTTATTTTCAAGTAGGGGCTTAAAACTGATTACAGCCCATACGATCTGAGTGTAATCACAACTAATCAGAAAAGCGAGCACATAAGAAGGCACCCACATGATAATATAGTACAGAACTGTTCATAACACAAAAATTATTGGAGTAAAAGCACAACCAAAAATTGTATACACATGAAAATTTTCAAGAAACCAGGTAAACATTGAAGACATACCATTCCTTTAAAAGACCACTGGAAAAATAAGTGAATGTACATCAGCATGGCCATTGAGGTTTTGTCTATACAAACAGGAAAATGTTAAGCTAACAAATATGAATGGATATTTATGATTGGGGGACTACAAAAGCACAAAGACGAACCACTAAAGGCATGGCATTTACTTTATACCTATGATAAACAATATTCAAAGGCATTACCTGAATTCTGTACTTGATTTTAGGGTCCAAAGCAAGCCTAGCATCATTATCATCCAAACATGCAATTTTTTCATGGAACAGATTGCAAACTTTAACAATTTAATGGAGCAGTTTAATAAAATTATTGAGCATTCTGCATTAATAGTTGATGCTGGGAGGGGGTGCCCAAGATGCATCCTTACTCCTATAAGCCCCAAGAAAACCAGTCTAACTAGGGAGAGGTTCACCTCTAGTTATATAACCCTTCACCACCCTTTCTTAATCCGACGTGGGAATGGCCCTTTCACGCATAGACATTCTCATCATACTCCCTTCCTGTTAAGAGCCCACAAACTCGCTGGACTTTAGGGCCCACCAGATGGTCCACCGGTCTCCCCAGCCGCAGCTAGAGCACTCAGAAGGAATGATCTAGCTCGTGATGAGGGGAGGAGGTGCCCAAGACACATCCTTACCCCTATAAGCCCTAAGAAAACCAGCTTACCTAAGGAGAGTCCACCGCTGATTATATAACCCTTCACCACCCCTTATCCGATGTGGAAATGGCCCTTCGACCCACAGACGTCCTTGTCAGTTCTTATGCCCTTAGTTGTTGTTGTCAAAAACTTTATAATCTTGCTGGGTCTTGTGGTTTACAGTCAGATAAATGGATTGCTTGAACTGCACATTTTGCTTTGTGGTCTGAACCAGATGCAAAGGTTCCAGGTTCAATTGGTGGCAAAATGCTTAAACACGATGAATCCAGCCAAGGCTTAAATGCTCCTTTGTGAGCCAAATTCTGAAAAAATATACTCCAAATGTAACAACCAATAAATGCTATATTCAAAGTTTCACTAAATTTCAACAGTGAATTGCATACATATACTGCAAGCACTTTCTAAAAGATATCTACGTACACAACTGTTGCATACATAACATATTGATATGCTGTGACCACACAACTGTTGTGGTATAAAAGTTAAAATGTTAAATATTAGTTAAAAAATAAGTGGGCCCCATTAAAAGTGGCTTTTTACAACTTTTCTTAACCAATGCTAGCTATCAAACATGCCCTTAAAGAAGTTGCAAGTTCATCTTCTTGAATCATGATCATGTGCAAAAAATGAAAAATAAATGAAATGATAATCCATACCGAGCCATATCAAAATTCCTGAGAGATTTTATTTTATTGATTTGTCTCATTGAAGAGTTTCAATTTGGAACTAGCCGGCCATTTGATTTGATTAATTTATATACCATTCAGATGAACAAGAACACATACAAGATAAGGATGCTGCTAAATTGATTAAATAAAATTGAAGTCCATGACCATTTCGACATCATTCCTTTCACTAAAAATAATTGAAAGTAATGAATCTGAAAAAAGAAGCACCCACCTGCAACCAATAGAAAAATCCACGCAAGAGATTCAAAATTCTACGTTGATCACCTTGAGCTTGATCAACCAACAATGCAAGATCTGCAATATAGAAAAAAAATTAGTAAACTTAACATCCTACAAAACACTCGCTTTAATAGCACAAGACAGATGTATGAGTAAAAAAAAGTATTTAAAACAATGCCAACCAAGAAGAAAACTGGACCAAGTCAAGCATGGACCTATATGATTTACTGAAAAGAAATGAAAGACTTGGGAATACGACAAGCAGAGTCCTCAATAAAAGTCTTGATGATGACATAGAATTACATCCAATGGTAATGGCACAAACAAGGACTTGAGCCTCCCCAACATTAACGAATGAACTGTAGTGCATGTTTGCCAGGTACTTCCATCTAATCTGATATATTGCAGTTCTCAAGTTTTTCTATGATGATGATGACTATGACCAAGAACTTAATTTCATGAAAATACCAATATATATATTTGAAAGGTGAAAATGCCAAAATATTGAATTATTGTTAAATTTTGATTCTCATTAGATTTACATCATGCTATTACTTATTAGCAACGAGAAATATTATTTGGGCATCAATCACAAGAAGCAGACTCAATATTTGTGAAAAAAAAAAAGTGGCCTTTGCAAAGCCTGAGAACACTAATACATAGTAAATAAGCTTACCACTGTACTCATCATGCTCAAGATATGATTTGGCATTAGCAGCAAGTCTATATGATATTGTTTGGCGACGCAGGACTCTCTGACCTTCCATCGGCTTTTGGAGAGATGCTTCTTTCCAAAACTTCTCATACTCCATCCTGTCATAAGGCTTTCGAAGAATTTCCATAAGCTTCTCTCTGAATTCAGATCCTGGGGTTTCAATGCATTCTTCACTATCTACATCAACCTTTTTGTTTGTGCAACACCAGAAATAGGTCAAACCACCAAACGTAGAACATGATTTAGAAATCAGAAGCATGACAAATTGATATTTTAAGAAATAAAAGTGAAAAACTATAAAAGAAAAGGATAAGACCTACAGGAGAAAATGATACATACAATTGGAATACACTTTCCATCAGAAAAAGGATTATCCTCCAATATAGTTACTTCTGAATCATAATCATTCCCCTCGTATACAACTCTTTTACCACCAAGTGTGCATTCCAAATGGTCACCATCCTTCAATGATTTCAGAAATTCTAGATAGCCTTCATCTGCCACGTCGGAGATTATTCTGGGGTTGCACTGGTGCTTGGGAAAATTAGTAACCTCCGGGCTATGTCTTCTGCTTGGCAGAGAATGATCTTCGGCTACATTTTCTGAATCACTCTCCTCATACGTAACTTTTTTACCGTCAGCAAACGTGCACTTCAAATATTCACCGTCCTCCAATAATTTCAGAAATTCTCCATAGCTTTCATCTACCAAATCTTGGTCCCCGCTGGCTAACAAAATGGGATCTTCAGTTTCCTTGACTACATTCTTCTCAACTACCGGTTCCCTTAAGTTTGTTTGAGTTCCCTTACTTACTCTTGACGTTCTTGCAGTTTCACCATCCTGAAAAATCCTTGAGCATTCATTATCATCTCTTCTTGAATTGTTTCTCAAAGCTTTTAACTCATACTTTACAACTATTAAAGTCTCATCCAAAGCAAGTTCCAGCACATACGATTCCCCATCTTCTTTTAAATTATTCAAGAACGTCATATAATCAGGATCAAAAACTTCCCTAACATTATCATCACTACCAGCAGCGGCAGCATTATTCACACAACCTACATCGAAATCAACAAACCCTTCCATGTCATTTGAAACGTTCATATAATCTGAATCAACAGTCCTTGCTTCCATGTCATTTGAAACGTTCATATAATCTGAATCAACAGTCCTTGCTTCCATATCATTTGAAACGTTCACATAATCTGAATCAACAGAAGCATCATTGTGTTGGTTATTCTGGCCTACGGTTTTAATTAAATCCTTATTGCTACAAGAATTTAGGCCGCCGTTTTCATATGCAATGCGTCTTCGCTTCCATCTCCTAGCCAGCCTCAAATCATATAAAAAATCAGCCTCTTCCTCCCCCATTATAAACAAGCCCCTTTTCCCAAATTCTTAGCAAAAAATTTCGCTTCTGTCAATGCAAACTGGATACAGATTACAGAGTTAGAGCTGAGAAATTCAAACAATTACAGTTGAATTATTTTTGTTATTATTTTGATAATTTTTCACGAAATTAAACGTAGGGAAAACGCCGCAATTACCTGAGAAGAGAACCCTATTGCGAGTGGATTAACTGAAGAGACAAATTGAGAAGATAAACCGCAGAAATTGTAAATTTGTAAAAGCAATGGCAACTTACGAGGTAGAATTTTCGCAGAGATACACTCGGATCTTGGTAACTGAAGAGACAAATTGAGGAGATAAACGCTAGAAATTGTAAATATGTAAAACGAATAGCAATTTACGAGGGAGATAGAGAATTTTCCCAGGGATACACTCGAATCTTGGATTATCCGATTATATTAATTAAGGTTTTGAGTGGGACGGGAGTTAGAGAGAGGTCTATGATGCTTGTGGTTTAAGCTTAATTTTATTTATTTATTTGTTTGTTTGTTTATTGGAATCAACTTTTTAAGTAAGGAAAGTCGTATCATCAACTATTGCAAGTATATTACGTCATCAAATTATTTACATTTATGCGCGATTGTAGGATGCATACACCCAAAACCTTTTCTTTTCAAGGAATAATACCCTTTTATTGGTTTAATTATATATATA
>JAVXUL010000003.1:1054249-1069287 GCA_035590515.1 Trichilia minutiflora | reverse complement strand
ACTACAACCGGCCGCATGAAGATCTCCCGAGAGCTAGAAGATTTCACTCTCGGGGGAGTTGGAAGCTACACTTGGAGGTGCGGATATTCGGGGGTTCGGGGATGACGTGGTAATGAACAGTGTCACAATTTCTCACGCCCTTTAACTTTGCAACAGGTCACCCTGAGCATGTCAGCCATACAGTAACACATGTCCTTTGGACCGCCACTTGGCCATTCTAGCTTGCCAACTCACCATCTCCTCTATATTATCATCATCCCTTTTTTATCAAAGAATTATGTGTGACTTGATCCCCACCACAGAGAAAGAGGAGAGAGAGAGAGACAGAGGAACCAGAAGAGAGGAAATGAGAGAAGAGGGAAGAAATGGGGGTACGTAGGCAGCTTGAGTCCCTCCCAAGTCCAGTCACAAACACATCTAAAACCGATTAACGACCGCATCAACCTAGCCTTGGATATTTTATGTGTATTTTGCAGCCTCAAGTTCAAGGACAAGAAAAAGAAAAAAATTTGTTGGCATAGGAAAATCGCCGTGACATTTTCTGGCATCAACAAAAAATAAAAAAGTATTAAAAATTTTAGTCTTAAATTAGTATTTATAAATTTATTTTTAAAAATATTTATAAATATAAAATTATAAGTTAATCTTTTATGGTATAAAAGTATCACAGTTATTCTACATATTTAATTAGTTTAATCTAAATATTTTATAATATAATTTTAAATTTTAAATTAATAAAATTAATTTTGAAATAATATCAACTATAGAAAATTCTAGATTATAATTCCAGTTTGACCTAAATTATTAAATATGTTATATTTCAATAAAAAAATTAGATAAAATAATTTATAATTAAAAATAAAAGTAAATATTATAAATACTAAAAATTTAAAATATTTTTATTTTTTAAAAAAATAACTGAATAACTTATTTTAATAATTTTTTGATTGATATGAGCTTAAAGACTTTATTTAAAAAATAATTTAATAATTTATTAATTTAAATATGAATTATTGATATAAACAAATATATAAATTGTTAATTATATTGAGAAACTGAGATGATAAAAATTAAAATTTATATAATAAAAATTAATATTTTTATTTTTAGTAAAATAAATATTTATTGCTTTTATAAACTATAAAAATATTTATCATAAATATTTTGATGATGGATATTTCAAAATTTTTATTAAAAATTTTCTGACAAAAAATAAGTGATCTTGTGAAAATTATAGGGATATTTGTTTTTTTTATTTAATTTATATTCAAAACGAACATGTTAAAATACTAACACAATTCTTTGCTTTGAAATAAGGGATAAAAAATTGAAGAGTATTTGTATTGAAGTGTTTTAAAAAAAAATCATATTTTATAAGTAGAGTTCTATAATTTAGTGCAATTTAAAAAATAATAAAATAATTATTAAAAAAGACATAAAAAATTTAATATACACGTTCATTATATTAATCTTCAAAAATTTAATGTATACCCCCATTTGTTAAATAAAAATATATTAATTTAAATAATTTTTTAATTAAAGTTTTCTGATTTGACTTACACTTTTTGAGTGTGGTATGTGTGATTTCACTTCTCTCTATATCCCTTCTCTCTCTCTATATAGTGAGAGTTTTCACTTTTTAAATATTTAACAGAGTTTTATTAGTTTTATAAAGATTGTTTATATATAAACTACATTTATATTTGTAATATCTATGGGCCATGCTACAGTGCTGTGCAGTTCAGTTTGTTGTTGTTATTATTCTTATTTCAAGCTCTTCTGTTGTTTTTATTATAATTTATATTTATAAAAATTTATAATAAAAATTCCAATCAAACACTGTGTACAACTCTTCGTAGCCATTCTTAGAAAACCATATGGGCAATTGTTTATTTTTCTTTATTTTATTCAATTTTTTTTAATTGTAATCTTTAAATATTTAATATTACTTATATTCTTTAATTTTGTTGCATTTTTTAAAATTCGAGAATTATAATAAAATTATTAGAATAATACTGTAAGAATTGGATATTATAACAGAAATTAAGATAACCCAAATAAAAAACTTAATTATAAAATTTAAATATTTAATATAAAATATAAAATTTTTAATTTATAACACTGAATTTCACAGTACTATGAGTTTTGAGTCAAAGTTCTTCCTGTGGAAAGTGTGACTGGTATTCTAATCCCTCAGAGGTACAAACACTTAATTTTTTTTTTTTTTGTCCTTTTTTAATGAAAGGGACAACGCTCCTTTGAGAGTCTCCGGTGGTTAAAAATTGACGTAATCCGTGATGCACCTGCTGAACTTATGGGTAAGCTATCATTTTTTCTATTTTTATTTTTATTTTTTAACTTAATATATATATATATTTTTTAAATATATATAATATTTTTTTTTGAAAATCCGAAAACTCCTATCATCAGTCAACGTCTTGAAAGACTCTGATAGAGGGACCTAGACCCTGAACTATCCTAAAATAGGGTCATCGAGATAGGATTCATATTCTTAATCAGCAGGCACCCGACTCAGTCTCACTAATTGATGGTACCAAACGATCCAATAAAATTGAGATTGTACCAGACTTTTATACCTGAATACACTCCCAATGATTCAATCCAAGACCAATATAAATACCCCTCAAAATAAAACTATCATACTATACCCAGTGAATGTATAAATATATGTATATATATATAATATCTTATTAGACTCTTACTTCAAAATCTTGTCCTAAAAAATTAAAATTAAATTAAATTAAATTAACCTTATAATTTGTAACAGTATAATAAAAAATAGGAGAGTATAAAATAATTAAAAAAAGAGATAATAAAATATTAGATTAAAAATAGAAGAAAAAACGATAACTTACTTGAAAAATTATTTAAAACCAACTTATATAACACAATAAACAAATGGTTACGATAATTTTTTTTTTTTTTTTGGAAACCCGAAAACTCCAATATTCAGTCAACACCCCGGGATTTGCTTGTCTTGGGATTTATCATGAGGACCCAGACCCTCGACTATCCTAAAGCAGCGTCACGGGGACGGGACCTAGACCTAAGCCGAAAGCACCCGTGATACCCTGATCGACAAGTACCTTGACAGGCGATACCAAACTACTGAAAAAAATCGGGGCTTAACCCCCTAGACGTTTTAACAAAGATACTATAAAGAGAATTCAACTTAGGACCTTGAGGTTCCAAACCCAATTCCTATCACTAGGTCACCCCCGAAGGATTAGTTACGACAACTTAATTTAATGGCCATAAAGTTCAGTTATTACATATTTACATTGTAATTATTAAATACAGTTCAATCGACAATAAAATATTTTTTTAATTACACAATAACAATTGTATAGTAAAATTGCTATACTATAACATAACTTTAAATAACAATTAAGCTTTACGTGAAATTTGTAATATTATAATTATATTCAATTCAATATGAAAATATGATGAGTAAAGATTAATAATTTAAGTTAAATATAAAAGGTTTAAAAACATTAAGATAGGTTTGGGGGAATCATTTATATTATCTTAAAATAATTTTCCAAAAATTAAAAAAATAAAAAATAAATAATTACATCTTCGACTTTCCAGAGCACAATCAAATAACGAAAGCGATTGCGAACCTGTAATCTTCCGGTGACCAGTCATCATCCCCACGAGAACAAACCGATAAGTCTTTCCGCTCGAAGATCCACATCAGCAGCGCGTGCATAACGGCTATATTCACGTTAACGTGACCAGTACCACTGGTAGTTAATTATTTGGGTAACAACATTTTAGTCCCTAGGTTTTCGAAAACAACATTTAAGGACAACGTTTTGCAAAAGTTCCCGTCAGCTCTATTAAGGAATTTAAAGGTATTTTGGTAATTTAAAAGATTGAAAACTTAAGACGCAGAACGCCAAACGCAACGTACCAAACGAATCCGATGATCAGAATAGAAGTCATGACACGAAAAACCCACAAAACCCCTAAGCTAACCGCCACTTATCCACCACTTTTATCGTCAATCAATCTCACCAGTGGACTGACAAGACAATGAGCATCGCAGTATCGCACTCCATTCATTGTTGAGTTCCGAAGCAGACAGAATCTCTAGAGTTGACGGCGAAACCGGCACGGCGCCCCCATTCGCCACCGTTGAACTAGCCTCTGCCAACGACAATCAATCATAAAATCGAAGTCAAAAAGGAGTTTAAGGGCAACCTAGATTTCTATGTCGACAGAAAATTCATGATTGGCAAGAATGCAAATGGCAGTTTAGGCCAATTAAAGCACTGTTCGACGCTGCTGGTTCTCATTCAGGGCTATTGCCATCTGCAAATGTGCGTTCGATTTCTGATTCCGTCTTTTTTTTCTTATTTTATAAGTAGGGGTAAATAAATCATTGCATTCAATTATTCTAACTGTTATAACAGAGGACTAAATATTAATATTACCCAAATTATGTCGTTAAATGTCGTTTCGTCAAACCTCAGGGACTAAAATGTTGTTACCCAGTTAATTATTCTCTTGCTAACAATTTCACTTCTCTTTTGTTATCCAGCGTCTCCTCCTTCGTTTCCTGGATAGTTCCCGTCGACACGTCGTTTTGGTCGTTTTGTTCTAATGTCTTCCACGCTTGAACCAACCAAAGACCAGCTCTCGAAGCTCAGCATTGATGGCAGTTTTGCAGATTCCGTCCCGAACCTCGAGAAAAACCTCCACCTCTTCCCTCCCGAGAATGTACGCAATGAAACAATATGTGGTTTTGTTTTGGTTTTTGAGTTTGTTATGGTTGTTGGAAGGAATTAATGTATTGGTGGTGTTAACAGATTGAATTGGCGAAAATGCTCATAGAGATGGGACAGAGTCATTTATTTGAGCATTGGGCGGAGCCTGGCGTTGATGATGATGAGAAAAAAGTTTTCTTTGATCAGGTTTCGATTTTTTTTTTAAATTTCTGATTTCGTACGTGTTTTGAGGATCATGTAGAGTGGTTTGAATTTGAATTTGTGAATAGTGAGGCAGTTGAATTTTAAAATTGAATTTAGAATAATTTTTTTCTTTTATATTGTGTATTCTCGCTGAACTTTTCTTGTAATTTTATATGGTGATTCATCATAGGTTGCTCGGCTTAACTCAAGCTATCCTGGCGGTTTGAAATCGTACATTGAAACTGCAAGGGAACTTTTAGCAGACTCAAAAGCTGGGAAGAACCCGTTTGATGGTTTCACATCTTCGGTAAGTAAATAGGTTCACGTTTAAAAACTTACAATTTTTTTACTATTAATGTTAACTAAATTTTACAGTAGGCATTCCTTAACGGATACAAACGAGTATCTAGCCCTCCAAAAGAGTTCCCAGTTAGTAATGGTTGTATAAAACAATCTTTATACAGTGTCAGCAAATTTAAATTTGTTTGTTATCCTCCACCTTTTTGATTTCATCTGGTTAATATTCTGTCGACTCACTTGGTCCTTGTGTTTTATACTTGAGTTTTCATGTGGCAAACAAAATGCTCCTTTTGTGCTTGATTGTTTGCATTAGCTCTGTCTATGGCCATTAAGGTCATCAGATTTTTTTTCTTCTATTTTTAAAATTTTTTTTCCTGAGGCTAAATGAACTGGATTCTTTAAAATATTGTTTGATGAGCAACGGTTGGAATTTAATAATAATTGAGTCCAACCTAAATGCACATAAACTGTAGTTCACCTTTCTCTGCCTGGAGGAGGGGATAACTGGCATATATTCACATGTTTCAATAAGTTGCTCTTTGCTAGTCATATGTTCCATCTTAAAATATTTGCTTGGAAAGTTAAGAACAATAATCATTAGCAATAGATATCTAGAACCCTTTGATAATTGGTAAAGGTTGATTAACATTTTCATACTAGTTTTTTTTTCTTTTTTTTATATATATGTATTTTTAATTTTTGACTTCTAAATGGAGTAGCTTGCATTAATATTGGTTTTAAAATGAATGCCACGATGTTTATCTCTGGCTGGTTGTTTTAGATTTGAGCAACTTGATGCCATGCTCACTTGTTGGACCTCTTTCTTTATACACCATTGAAGGTATAATTATTTATTTATATTCCCCACCAATGTGACCTTAAGCAGACTGTGCATTATGGGAGCCAATATCTCTTACTATTTTTATATGTTCTGAAAGATCATTTCTATATATTTTCCAAAACAAAATTTTTATCTCATATTTTACACATGAACACACTCGTAAATGAACTAGCTTTTACAAATAAAATGCTGCAAATACATAAAATGTAGTATACTATACGTCCTCAATGTGTATTATATGTGGGCTCTCATAGGCTCATAGCTCATAATTGCTGCATCAAAACAAATAAATGAATGACTGGAACCTTGGCTGACACAGGGCAATATTGCAGGTTCCAACTGGAGAAGTTCTGACATTTGGTGATGACACCTTTATCAATTATGAGCAGGCAGGTTTAAGGGAAGCCAAGAATGCTGCATTTGTTCTAGTTGCAGGTGGGCTTGGGGAACGTCTTGGATACAATGGAATTAAGGTACATACTTTGTCATTCTGTATAAGCATTAAATTGTTTGGTCAGTTATTGGTGTTCTTAATGTATTGCAGTAGAACTTACTTTATATCTTCTTTGCTCAAATCATTTAAATTACTTGTTTACTGGTTTTATCTCATCTTGTTTCTGGTTGGAGCATCGTATCCTTATTTTAGGCGGCTCATCAATCACAAAATTTCTGAATGGATCTACTATAATTTTGTGGATAGGTCTGTTGATCTAAAATTCCTAACGTCAAATATAGCTGAATTTTGTAAATTTGAAGGACATCTGTATCAAATTGCTGCTACTATTCTGTGATTTATTCACCTTTAAAATTGATTTGAATTTGTAATGGCATCAATAACTAATATTTTTCTAACATGTTACAGGTCGCACTTCCAGTAGAAACCACTACTAGAACTTGTTTCTTACAGAATTATATTGAAAACATTTTGGCTCTTCAGGATGCTAGCTGTAGACTCTCAGAAGGTTTGTCACCCTTAAAAGCCAATTGTAATGTAGATACTGAATGTCCAGTGGGTGATCAAGTACAACACCAATAGTGTTGGATACGGGATGAAATTATGCACTTATGCTATCAGATTTGGTTGTTAAAACTGATTGGCTCTAACAATAAAATATTAGTGATGATGATCTGTCCAAGACTGTAACAAGAGACAACTATCAAAGGGATCTGTTTAATTATGAAGGACCCATCCAGCTAAGAAGAGCCCGATGAGGCAAAAAATTTATAGTTCAAATAACCTTACTCCTCCATAGTGATACTGGTTAGAATTGCTAGTTTGTTATCATTCATGGGATAAAAATCATGCAATTCAGTGAGCAATTTAGGTGTTTCTAATATTAAGGCCTCACGAAGTGAATACGGTACAGCTTCTAGAGTACTTTTAAACTTTAATTGTGAGAGTGATCATCTCTATAAAAATCTTTCTCTAGATTTTCATTGAGCTTCCAAGTAATCATGCCATTCTCAAATTTGTAGGTGCATGTCAAAAAGAGATTCCTTTCGCTATTATGACATCGGATGATACACATTCACTCATTGTAGAACTTTTAGAATCAAATTCTTATTTTGGAATGAAACCCACACAAGTAAAACTTTTGAAGCAGGTATGTGATCGACTCCTGATGTATATCACACACACAGAGACCCCAATATTAATGCAGAATGCTCAATAATT
This sequence comes from Trichilia minutiflora, assembly GCA_035590515.1. NCBI lineage: Eukaryota > Viridiplantae > Streptophyta > Magnoliopsida > Sapindales > Meliaceae > Trichilia > Trichilia minutiflora. Next base: position 1,061,534 of record JAVXUL010000003.1, on the reverse strand, counting down.
TTATTAACTGCTCCATTAAATTGTTAAAGTTTGCAATCTGTTCCAGGAAAAAGTTGCATGTTTGGATGATAATGATGCTAGGCTTGCTGTGGACCCTAAAAACAAGTACAGAATTCAGGTAATGCCTTTGAATATTGTTTATCATAGGTATAAAGTAATGCCATGCCTTTAGTGATTACGTCTTTGTGCTTCTGTAGTCTACCAATTATAAATATCTCTTCATATTTGTTAGCTTAACATTTTCCTGTTTGTATAGACGAAACCTCATGGCCATGGTGACGTACATTCGCTTCTTTATTCCAGTGGTCTTTTAAAGGAATGGTATGTCTTCAATGCTTATCTGTTTTCTTGAATTTTTTCATGTGTATACAAGTCTTTTTTGTTATGCTTCTACTCCAATAATTATTATGCCTCTGTCTCTTGTTACATGTTTTTGTGTTACAAAGAGTATCTGTACTATATTATCTTGTGGGTGTCTTCTTATGTGCTTGCTTTTCTGTGTAGTTGTGATTACACTTGGATCATATGGGCTGTAATCAGTTTTAAGCCTCTACTTGAAAATAAAATGATGTACAACTTGTTAATGATATAGAAAGGGGTACCTCAAGCTGTCAGTTATATAACTTGACCACACTGAAGTATTGTACTCCAGATAAATGGTTGTGGGCGTGCCTTCCGTGTGATCCATTCATGCATCCACGCATTCTTTCTTTGAAATATATTCTATGTAGATTTGCATTGATGAATGTACTCATAATGATGCATGTGAAGGACTTGAATTTTGGTTCAGTAATCTGCACTGACATGAATCTAATGGTCTTCCATCATAATTTCAGGCAAGATGCAGGCCAGAAATGGGTTTTGTTTTTCCAAGATACAAATGGACTTTTATTCAAGGTTTAGATTCTTTCTCGTTTCATAGTTTTATCAGTCTTTTTACTGTTAAAATGCTGTCCTTGGCTGTAAAATAAACAGACTAGTACAAATGTAGGCAATTCCAGCATCATTGGGTGTCAGTGCTACCAAACAATACCATGTTAACTCTCTTGCTGTTCCACGCAAAGCGAAAGAGGCTATTGGGGGTATAACTAAACTCACACATGCTGATGGTATGTTATAGAAGAAATTCCCATTTTATGACTTTTTTTTATAATTAGATTCATGTACTTTTATAATTTTTCTCCTCGGTGTAGTTTTAATAGCTAATATCTGTTATTGCCATTTAAAGGTATTTTCAAGTTGTTTGAACTTGGATCAAAATGGGAGTGTTGACCTAATATCTATTACCTACTTCATTTTGGATTCCACTAGTCAGTTCATGTTTTCTGTTAATTTTGCTATGAAGTTTGGAAAATATGTACTATAGTTCTCTTGCGACATCATATTCTCTTTATTTCTTGCTCTTCAAGATTTTTGCCATGTAGACATAACAGCAATATCACACACTGTTTTGCTGTGCCAGCAATATTTTTCATATTTTAGCCTTAATATTGGAATCAAATTAATTTCAGGGAGGTCAATGGTGATCAATGTGGAATACAATCAGCTAGATCCTCTGCTTCGAGCTTCTGGATTTCCTGATGGAGATGTCAATGATGAAACAGGCTATTCTCCTTTTCCAGGAAATATAAACCAAGTAATTTCTGGTGCAAACTTTCCCCTCTTCTCTGAAAGTATGCCTTAAGATGGATACTGGATACTAACCTTACTAATTACTGTAAGTGGTTTGGAGGAATTGTTGTACTTAATTTATATTTACTGTTGTAACATATAATGGAACAGACATACTATTTTCTCCACTGTCTCTCTTTTTTATCATCATTTTGACTGATGAAATGCTGTTGATCACTTCTGGTTCACCTAATAAATTGATGCTACAAATTATGAAGGAACATGATTATTTATAGTGTATTGATACATTGGTAATGAAGGTCAATTTGTTCAAGAATTTCAATATTGTTTACTGTTATATACTCAAGGCGTTGCTGAATTGATATATTATTGTCTTCAGCACTTCAATGTTGGGTTTCTAAAGTATGATATGTCTTTCAATTGTCAAAGTATATTCTCATATGTATTAGAATGTTTTTCTTGCGTAGACTTAGTGGCATACAAGTTTTAATATTTTCTTTCTTTCGTTTATTTATCTCCAGTTGATTTTGGAGCTTGGTCATTACATGGAGGAGCTAAAAAAAACTGGAGGTGCAATGAAGGAGTTTGTTAACCCCAAGTAATTATCTATTTAATGTTGCATCTTATTTTAATTTCATTTCTGCTGTACAGATGCTGACATAGTATTTAATTGCTTGCATAATTGAAGAAATGAACTTTTTTGATAGATTAAAGTATGGATGTCCAGAATTGGGTTTTTCTGTAAGCATTCATACTATGGCAGCAGCATGCTGTGGGCTGTGGATATACCGCTCTAAGATATTCTTTATAAGGATTTGTAATGTTAAATATTTTTGCAAGTGGATATGGGCAGCAAGCATTGAAGAAATGTTGTTGTTTATCTGTTTATATGATCAAGGAGATAGATTTACACTTAATGAAGCAGCTACAGTTTAGCATAACATTGAGAAGGCTAATCATGTTGGAAAGGCTATTCAGGAGTTTGATCCTAAGTTGCTGAAGTATGTATATTTAGATGTGTGTGTATTTAAACCATGAAATTATCTGACCGTTCCTATCATCTTTTTTTTGTTGCAGATACAAAGATGCCAGTAAAACTTCATTCAAGTCTTCAACTCGACTCGAGTGTATGATGCAAGACTACCCAAAAACATTGCCTCCATCTGCAAGGGTTGGATTTACAGTAAGTTATTTTCCTGAACTTTTCAGTAACTCTTGATCTGATTTTCTTCCCATAACTTTCGGCCTTTAGTTTTAAACATGGATCCAGCCTTTTACACGATATCTAGTAAAGATAACTTGTTGCATATTCCTGTGACAAAATCTGTTAATTCAGCATTCTTATTATTGTTGTAATCGTTCTCAAATGACAAACCTGTCTTGTTACTGCTTAGGCGATGGATAAATGGCTTGCTTATGCACCAGTAAAGAACAACCCAGAGGATGCTGCTAAGGTAAATTTTTTAGACAACCGTTAAATTGTTCCTATTACTAAGTTGAATTTCCCTATAATAAGTCAAAACTTCATGTCTTTTGATCTGCTAATCTCTAATATTGTTAGAATGCTGATTTATTTTAGATATTGAGAATTTGCTTGATGTGTTTGACACAGTAGCTTTAGTTGATTCTATGTGTAGAATAGCCAGAAACATATTCTCAGTCAGAAATATTGCACTGATATGATTTTTTTTTTAAACTCTTATAGTATGTACTTGAGCTTTAAGTTTGACGCCTTTTTTCCTTTGGGTTTCAATAAAGGTGCCAAAGGGAAACCCATACCATAGTGCAACTTCTGGAGAGATGGCCATCTACCGTGCAAACAGCCTAATCCTCAGAAAGGTGATTATATCACTTTTTCTTAGTAGAATCTCGCAATCTATCTTGACAATTATTTGTGTGAATTAATGGCTGTTACTTTTGTCTATATCAGGCTGGTGCCCAAGTGGACGATCCTGCACAAGGGGCCTTCAATGGGCAAGAGGTGGAAGTATGGTCTTGCATTGTATGGAAGCCAAAATGGGGGCTGACTTTTTCTGAAATAAAAAATAAAGTTAGCAGAAGTTGCTCCATTTCTCAAAACTCGACCTTGGTCATTAAGGGCCATAATATATTTCTTGAAGATCTTGGTTTGAATGGAGCTCTAATCATTGATTCCATTGAAGATGCTGAGGTATGTTGCATTAGAGCTCATACTACTAAATATGAAAAAGGAAGTATGAAACTGACATTGCCTTGTGGGATGAATCTGCTGGCATTCCATTATTTTACCCATTTTTCTTTTTTGTTGCCTGATTCAAATTTGCTTATTTTGTCATGATCATTTGCTTCCCAGCCAAAATCATTGTATAGTCTCAAGTACGGCGTGTCAATTTATGTGTATATGCAAAGCTTATGATTCTCTGCCTAACAGGTGAAAGTAGGAGGTAAAGTGCAGAACAAGGGATGGACACTTGAACTTATTGATCACAAAGATCCCTCAATACCAGAGGAAATACGGATCCGAGGTTTCGAAATCAACAAACTCGAGCACCTGGAAAAGAACTATAGTGAGCCTGGGAAGTTTTCATTGAAGCTTTGAGCACAAACATATGCACAGTGAGTTAAAGATTCATTTCTGTTTCTGGTTCAACTACCCAAACCTATAATAAGTTTTAGTCTGTCCCCATAACTGGAGCCGCGAATATGTCTCATTTCTCCCTTTGTGTAGTTATTTTGTAAAAGCTTGTCCGAAAGTGGCCTTTTCTATTTAGATGATAGAAGGGATGTGTCCTGAGAGAGTTTTCGGTCGAACACCCCCATCATGACATCCAATAAAACAGTGAGCTATATACATTTATTTGGACATTAATGATTCGTGATACACAATATAATTTTGTCAAAATAATTCCATTGCAACTGATTTACCTAAGTCTTCATTGTCTGTATCTCGTTTCTTTCCCAAATAAAACTCATTTTTGTGGCTCTTCATGATGTAAGAAAAGTCTAAACGACCTTTTAAGAACCACATAGTCAAAAATTTGTGGTAGTCATTATTATTTGGCATATAGGTTTGATTCTTTTCAAAGGACAATTTTTTAGTAATTCTCATGTCCACACACAACTCTCTCTCTCTCTCTCTCTCTCTTATATTTTTTTAAATTTTCCAATGTCTGCTAATAAGACTTTGCAATTAATTGATTCATATCAGTTCCTGCTTAGCTACCCAAATATGGTTTGTTCACACATTGAGAGACTCTAAAATATATCCGAAGCAATATAATTATTCAATGATATCATATGGTTTGACATATTATATTAATTATAAATTTTTATATGTTAAAAAACAAAATTGGCCCGCGTTATTATAATTATAGAAGTAAAACGGGACAGTATTCAAATTTAAAATTATAAGTAAACAAACTAATAAGAAATTAATTATTCAAATTTAGATTAGTAAAAGAAAGAAGAAGATGGAGAAAAATTACAATTGTTGTCACCTTCAATGAAGTTTCCTCGTAACTTAAAAACAAAATTTAAATGTATTAAACTTTCTTCCAATTTGGGCATTTAATTATACGTATCAAATAAAGGATAATAATATATGTGTCCATAGATTTATAAATTTTTTAATGAAATAAATGATTTTTATATTTATAATTAATAGGTCCCTAGCTCTAATTGAAGTACTTAAAACATCTTTCAATTTTGTTTTTTTGTTATAAAATGATATAATTTATTTTTAATCATCCAAATGTTTAAAGAACTTGATAGTTTTAACTTAGTGTTGAATATTTGAATAAATTTATCTAATTATAATTTTAAAATTATTTTTATATATTTTATTTCATAAAGCTATTTGGTATAATAAATAAAATAATCTTTTTTTTTATTAAAATTATCATAAAGGGTATTTGATTTAATTAAACTAAAATATTTGAAAGAAGGAGTTAAGAAGGATATTTTTGGAATAAAACAAATATTATCTGTGCATTTAATGAGAAGAGAAGAGAAAGCTCCTATTTCTCAGTTTTTTAAAAATATCTTTTTTATTCTTTAAATGCAAAAAGACTTTTTATAAAAAGTCTTTTCATTTTTATTTGTTTCACCCAGCTTTTAATAAAAAGAGGTTGAGAAGTACTAAAAAAGTTGGGTCAAACAGGCACTTGATAGTTTTAACTTAGTGTTGAATATTTGAATAAATTTATCTAATTATAATTTTAAAATTATCTTTATATATTTTATTTCATAAAATTTTCAATATTTATTTTAACAAGAAATAAAAAATAAATATAATCATTTAAATTTATACATTCTCATCTATTTAAATTTCATAGAAAACACAAGCAGTATACTTTAAAAAACGTATTGTGTATGGTGATGGTTAAAATCAAATATTTTAAGGATAATTTCGTTATTTTAAAAGCAATTAGGGGTCTATTTAGTACAAAAAATTAAACAATGTCCTTCGATGTAAAACCATAAAAATGTAGGAACCCAGATGTTATATCTATATATACACCCTAGACGAGAAGCAAGGTTTGCCTCCATTCGTACAGTCGCACCAGTTGAAATTAATTTCTCTCTATATTCTTTTGGTGCTTCGTCTCTGCAAAAATGTGTCTTAACATCGTTGACTTGCAGAAAATCTTCAAGCAGCTCGACAAAAATGGCGATGAATACGTGAGCTTGGAAGAGCTCAATTGGCTTCTCGACAGAATTGGAGTTCATTTAACCCCACAAGAGCTTCAATCTTTTGTGGGAAAATCAAGCCTAGACTTGAATGAATTCCTCTTCTTTTGGAAGTCCATATCCAAGAAAACCAATAATCTTAGTAGTGATGTCGATGACGACAGCAGCAACAGCGGTGGTGACGACGGTGAAGGTGGCGATGAGGAGGAAGAGAGTGCTCTTGTTGAGGCGTTTAATGTGTTTGATTTGAATGGTGATGGATTCATTTCGTCTGAAGAGCTTCAAATTGTGTTGTCGAGACTTGGACTGTGGGATGAGAAAAGTGGGAAGGACTGCAAGAGAATGATTTGTATGTATGATACAAATTTGGACGGTGTTCTTGATTTTCAAGAATTCAGGAACATGATGTTGTTTAACAATAAATCTTAATTTGTTCATGTTTTTTATTTTCAAATTTTGTTTTCCTAAGTTTGATGATCCAAACCAGTATTGAAATATTTATTTTTATTTTCAATTTTTGTTTCCAATTTTGAGTGAGAATTTTATTTAATGGATAACCTTTTAATGAAATAATAAATTTTCGTTGCATGATAAAATAATTTTTTAGTGTATAATATTTTAACTTGAGATATTACGTACCCGGCCTTTGATTTTTAAGCTTCTGGAATTTTTGTTCAAACAGCATTAATTCAATCAAATACTTTGAAAATCAGCCCAGTTATTTGAAATATATTATTGTGCTCTCAGAAGTTTCGAACAATTAGTCGGCAATATTTCAATTTCCTCCCTTTTTTTTGATAATATTACTACTTACCTCCTAGTATATTTAAGGAATGCCAATTACCCCCTAACGTTGTAACAGATCTTTCAACTTCCACCTTTTGGAGGGTAAAGCTGTCTTTGCCATTCAAACAATTTAATTATCACAGCAATATCTGAAGCAATACAATAAAATTATATATTAATAATAAATTCATTTTTGATA
>JAVXUL010000003.1:1008519-1035889 GCA_035590515.1 Trichilia minutiflora | reverse complement strand
TATATTTTTACCCTTAATTTAATAGAAATCATCTCAAAATATTTATGCTGATTTCTTAATAATAGTAAAAAATCTATATTATTTTATTTAAATTATTAATTTATTATCCTAAATACATAGGATTACTTTTAATATTTAAATATTTTAATTAGTAGCATATCATATAAATAGTATAAAAATCAGTTATTTTTATTTAAAATAATCAAAACTATATTAAATTAGAATAAATGTATATATTTTTTCATATATATATTCTCTAAAATTATTATTTCACAAGATATTCTTACAATTTAATTAAATTAAAAAAATTATAATAATGATAATCAAAATTTTAAAATAAATTATTAACAAAGATCGGTATCCTATTTGTTAGGACCTGATCCTGATCTTAATTAAATCGGACTAAATTTTTGAATCTGATCCTGATTTTAATTAAATCGGTACCCTATTTTTTGGGTACCTAATTCAGGATCCGACTCAGTATCCTAAAAATCTGAATTTTTTGAACAACCCTAATTCATGACAAAATTCATTACTGTCAAGTAATGTACATCAGTATGAACGAAGAAGAGACCAAAGATAAGATATGAGTTGTCACATCTTACTCTATAGACCTTATATGTAATAACCATTATAAATTTTTAATATATATTCAATAACTCTTGAATATATATAAAAAATCTATAAAATATTTAAAAATTTTATTTTAAAAATAAATATTTAAATATTTTTACAAATCCTTTCGTATCATTTAAATTTTTAAAAAATTTTCAATCAAATCGCAAACATTTCTAAATATTTAAGCCATTTCATAAATCATCCATCAAAATATTTGAATACATAGTCAAACAATTAGAATTAGAAATAATATAATTTATAAATCTCTTTACAATTTATAAATTATAAAATAACAAAATAAAATAAATAAACATTTTTAGTGAACTGAAATCTCTATTAGGTGAGTCGACTCAAATGTATACCTGATGCCCTCAGAATTCTAGAGGAATCACCACCAAATGGACGCACTCAACTAGCTTATTTATCTTGAAACTGGAAAATGAAGAAGGATGAGTATACGAGCATATATTCAGTGAGTGAACTAAAATATTATAACAAATATTATAACTTAATATAAAAATTTATAAAATAAAGCATTCTTTTAAAACACATTATAAAAATTTGAAAATTATTATAAAAGTGATTTTATCAAAATTTTTTGATTTAAATTAGAAAATATGGATAAGTATAAAGTCATTGAGCTGATTCTCTTTTCTGACGATTACCCTGATCTTGAACAATTCCGAGACTGTCTATATATTTTATATGCAAGTAAAAATAATGATATTTTATAAAAATTAATTTAAAATATAGAGAATAAAATTATGTATGTTTTTAATCAGAAAACAGGCCCACCACTGATGTTGGCTCGAGTAGCCACGTGGTGATATTCGACGAGATTCATAGGTGATTGAATCACAATCTCAACATCTCATCAATATAATACATTATACTGCCACTTATAAACCTCCACTACCTAGACGGTCTCTTTTCATATCGTCTTATTCCACTATCCTATAATTACAATAAATAATCTCGATCCTTATGGTCGTCATCACCAATATGCAATCATATATCTCAACAATTCATAAAAATCACAATAATCATATAATCAATTGTAATTTTATCACATCATAAAAAGTCATACAAAATGAGTATCTAATCATCATTGGCTTTCGATTGCAAGATTTACAAACATATGTTATCTCAAACCATATATATATAAGAATATTAAAGATTTGTTTTAAAGAAATAAAAATATAAAATATCCACTCACAGTATAGGAAGGATATACACTCCCTAATTATTCTTATTCCTTGGTACCTTATGTGGTTCCTTGCTCATGTATAATCGTCTAAACAAATATGTCAAAAACCATATTAATACATGTTTCTATATCATAAATGAGACTCGTATGGGTGTAATGCATTCTAATATGGTTTCTAAAGTCGACCTATATGCAAAATACGATAAAATCATCTTTTCTTGATTGGTTACCCATTTTCTACGATTTTGAAATCACATTGTGGTCTAACTATCACATTATAACCCGTTTTAATGAAATAGTTGAATATACCTAAATTCTTTGTCAGTACAGTAACCTGGACACTGTTTTAATTTACTCATATTTTTCAAATTCCTATTTTCAACTATCTAATCATTTATCCAATTTTTTTACAATTTAATTAACATGTAACAACCTAAATTTACGCGATAAAAGTTAACCTAAATTTGCGGATGAACAGTAATATCCCATAAATTTAAAAATCGATAAAATACAAAATAAAAACTTAGGAAGGGTTAGGAACGCTGCCAATTATCTTGTAGTATTCTTGGAATACTTCGATTTCACCTATAATACAAAAAATTCTAATATAAATCCCCAAACCCTAGCTCCTCCTTATGATTTATGTGCTTCTTGCAACAAATTGGAGTTGGTAAGGAGTTTATGACGGAGAATGTGGTACGAAATCGAAGAGAAACTAAAGAAATTGCAAAATGGTGTGGTGGGTTGATGGAAGTAGAGAGGGGAACATATGAGGAGAAGAGGAGGAGAAGAAAAAGAAAGGAGAAAGAGAGAAAACGGCGAGGAAGGGAGGGGTTAGCCCTTATATATAATAAAAGGGTGAAAGTATCATTTTGTCCTTAAAAAATATAAGAAAAAAAATTCTAGATAAGGATAAAACAGTCATTTCGCAAGGAATTTTATCCGTTCAATCAAACAAATCGAGGGATTCATTCGAACGAACTGCTCGATCGAACGAATCCTTTGATATCTCGAAAAGTTAAAAGACTTCTATTTTATCATTCGAATGAATTCTAACTCGTTCAAACGAATTAATCGATTCGATCGAACGAATCACTTTTCGTTCGAACAAATCTGAGGTAGATAATTTTTCATGGAGTCCTCAAAATATCGATCGAATGAATTATTCTATTCGTTTGATCAAACTAGCTAAAATAGTAAATTTTACTTGAATCCTTCATAAATTAGAAAATATCATTGAGATCTCACTTAAAATAAAGCTAACTTTTAACTACATTGAGGTTCTTAAGTTTACGACTTCACAATTCAATCCTAACCAACTTAAATCCTCAAAATAATTATAGAGGTGCGATGTCATATCAACTATTTATAAAGTAGGCATAATTATAAATATAAAAAAATAAAAAATTATCATATTACTCTTGAGACTTAAACACAAAACTTACTTGAGCACTATCAATTTATCATATATATCGATCCATAACATAAGGATAAGACTTCTCATAACCATATATGGGATCCTTCTAATAACACCACTCAATAAAATTTTATGTACACATAATTTTTCTCTCATGCAATGTCAAAATACGAATTTATACTAATATAAAGTATTTAAGAGTTTTTTTTTTTATATATGTATATATAAAATTTTACAGAATGTACATACGGTGTTTTGTCTTAGGCTTCGTATCATATATTAATATAAAAGTGTGTGATTTCTAGTAAAGTTTAATATTTCAAGCTTTCCTTTTAAAATAAAGTAAAATATTATAATCTTAAATGAAGTCTTACTTTTCTCCAAGACTCTCTTCTGCATGCAGAATTTGTTTTTTCTAAAGGACTTCTAGAACTTGAATAAGAATAAAAAAGAAGAGAATAATCCTGCCCAATTAATTGAATGAAATCAACAAAGAAGAGATCAAATCTATTAAGCTATCAAAGAGATGGAGACCCTTTCTCCCTGCGAAACTTCTTGCTAGTTTCCTCGACTCTCTCTCTATGTACCACAAGGAATCATATGGTTGGCTCAAGCTTTACATCTTAGAACAACTGCATGTAGCTAAAGATTTCTATATAATTCCCAATAGCGTAAACCTAAAATCGCGGGAAATGTAGTACTGAAGCTGCTTCTATTGATTATTAATTATCCAAAAAATTAATAAACATTGTCATCTATCACTCGTTTCAAAATGGCTGCTCCTCTTAACACCAGTGATTTGCAGAGAATTTTCGAGAAGCTTGACAGAAATGGCGATGGCCTGGTAAGTGTCAAAGAGCTGAACTGGGGTCCTGGAAAGAACTGCGGAGAAGAATGCAGCTGCTGCTGACAAGAATGAGAAGTCTGAGGAAATTTTGAATAATGAAGAAGAAGATTCAGATGATAATGAAGAGAGTAATTTGTACAAAGCATTCAACGTGTTTGATCTAAACGGTGACGGATTCATTACAAGTGAAGAGCTTTAGAATGTGTTGGCAAAACTTGGATTGTGGGATGAGAAGAGTGGCAAAGATTGCAGAAGTATGATTTACGTGTACGATACCAATTCGGATGGAGTTCGGGATTTTGAAGAATTCAAGAACGTGATGCTTCGTACTACTATTTCTTAATTAATTTCTATAGTTAGCTGTATATTAACAGTTTGTAAAATTACGTTGATTTTAACACGACATTACACCTGAAACAACATAATTTATTAATTTGTAAGATTATTTTATATGGTGGTTTTGTACGACAAGCTCACACATATATGTATTATATGATTTCTTTTTATTATATGACTATAGTTTTAACAGTTTATTATATTGTAATATGTGATTAAATAATAATTATTTTCTATATATAAATGAACTAATAAATAATATTGCTTATTTTATAGTCCAATCGTTTATCTATATGTCAAAATTTTTGTTCATATTAATTACAAATTATATTTGGATCCATAGTAATATTAATAAAGGCGAATGCTGATTAAACTATGAAGATAAAAGAAAAATTAAATCTAATTGCGAATTTTAGTCATTCCTTGTTCACATTCACAGCTAGACATCTCCAATTTATTTTGTTTTATTTTTGTCTTGAATAAAATTATAAAGAGACTCCATTTGGGATATCTACATTTTTGGGATAGACTCTAATTCTATAATTAGGACAAAATGCATGTTTCCAAGTACAAAAATGGACAGATCTTAATTAAAAATAATTAAATTTTAAAAGTAGTTGGAACATAATATTATAAAATTTTCAAAGTTTATAAATTTTTTTTTTGCCTTAGAAAAAATATTTACCATATCTTTTTATTTTTATTTAATGATGATTTGATGATGTGAACTTTGAAAATTATTAAATATTTTAACGTTTGTATTTTAAAAATTAAGTAAAAGATAAAAAATATCTTTCAGAATTATAATTATTAATACATTAACTTATTAGTATATATATTATTATATTATATTAATAATATGTTGAGTTTGAAAAATAGAATGATATTGTATTAGAATAATATATTTTGTATAATTTTTAAATAATAGTATTTATATAAGTTGAAAATTATTGATAGAAAGAATTCTATTTCCTTAAATATATAAAAAAAAACCCAGGATTTTCACAAAACTCAGATTTCTCCATTATTTTTTCAATCAGATCTAGTAATACTTTAAGAATTGGAATCTTGATACCATTCCTTTCATCATTCCTATCAACTAAACAAAGTGTAAATATAATAATCATGGCTTATCAATACTTTTTGAATATCTTTTATTACGATCCAAATAATTGGTTGGGAAATGATGATTGGTGAGTTTACTATGAATAATAAAAATATATATTTTTTCCTTACAAATTTATTATTTTTAAAATAAATTTATTATGAACCTCTATTAAAAGAAATTTATTAATTATATTATTATATATATGATCAAATCGAACACATGTATGCATCTAATAATTTGTGTGCGTGAACTCACTGGAGTCAAATTTAAGATTCAATTGAATCAACGGGTTCAATCAAATTACCCAATTGAAGATTTTGATTTAAGTCCAGCCCATTTATTACAAGCAAGCTAATACCTTGGGAAAATTGGGCTTCAACTTTTGTTCTTAACCTGATTCCAAGCCCAAAATTAGACCCAATTGGTCATATTTCTACGTTCGTTTTCTTAGAGACGCAATTCAAACAATCAGACGTATAACTCTATATGATTTTAAGAAATAAATAATAAATTTCTTAGTAGAAAGACATTTAACTCTATATGATTTTAAGAAATAACAAATACCCATGTGAATTTTATAAATAATAAATACCCACAGTAAACGATTTGTAGCAAAAAAAACTTTATAATTTACTCTTAACGATAAAATACTCCCGTTTATTAGATTTTTCTATTCTTTTTGTTAATGGTTGTTAGCAGCAACAGCAACAGCAGTAGCAGTCTGAAGAAGAAGATGCGGGAGAGGAAGAAGAAGAAGGAGGAAAAAGAAGAAGAAAGAAGAAGCAAGAACTCTGATCTCGTTTCTTTAAAAACGGAGGAGTGAGTTTAGCAATGGACTTGCAGCAAACAGAAAAACAGGTTCAAGAATGGCAATCCCCACATTAAACGCGCCCCATTATCATCCTCAGCTGTTAAGAGTTTTTTTTTTTTTTCATTAATAATAAATTATAAAAAAAATCTATCATAAATTTTTTATTAGAGATATTTATTATTTCTCATGATCGTATAGAGATAATTGTCTTTCTTCCTTCAAATATAATATTAAACAGATTTGTCAAGTAAATTATAAAAAAAAATTATTATAAACATTTTAACGAGGGGTATTTATTAATTATTATTTCTCAAAACCATAAATTAAATATCTTTCTCCCCTCAATTCAAACACAATATTTGGAGATTTTTTTTTTGTTGTTGTTGTTTCAAATTTCAACATTTTTCATACTTTTAAATCAGTGAAAAATCAAATTCTCTATATAAAGAAATTAAAAACAGATTCTTTCTTGCAACAACTCAAAGAGTTTGCGGTGTGCGAAGAGAGAATGAAAAATTATGTCCCCTGTTTCGACAATGACCAGGAGAAACATGAACGACATTGTCCTGCTAAGGGTTTGGATTGTCTTATGCCGGTGCCGGAAGCCTACAAGACTCCGGTTACTTGGCCCAAGAGTAGAGACGAGGTAAGTCCTTCTGGAACAATTTCTTTTTACTTGATTTGATCTTGTGGAACTGTTTATTCTTGACTGCAGCAGACAACCTTTTACACAGTTTGAGTTTAGACAGATGATATTTGTGTTTTTGGCTAATTAGCAGAAGTTATTGTCCCAGGTGTGGTTCAGTAACGTGGCTGATGAAAGTGGGGAGAATCATATAAAAGTAAAGGAAGACAAGTTAATTTTTCCAGGAAGTGAAACTCAGTTTCCAAATGGAGTAGATGATTTCTTGAATCGTATTTCAGAGGTTGGTGACGTCTTAAGTAGATAGTAGATATTCATATTTTTAGTATGCATGATTGATTGCTGTCTGTTTACTTCATTTTATAGATGGCTCCTGAAATTTCATTTGGCAACCACACTCGAGTTGCTTTAGATGTTGATTGTCGAGTAGGAAGTTTTGGTGCTTATATGATGCAACGTAATGTGACTACTCTGTCAATACTGTGGAAAGATGTTCATGAGAATGGAATCCAAATTGCACTAGAGCGTGGTGTGCCGGCCATGGTAGCATTGTTTGCCACACGTCGTCTTTTGTATCCAAGCCAAGCTTTTGACTTAATACATTGTTCAAGATGTCGAATTAATTGGATTCGTGAAGGTAAACCCTTTCTGATTAGTGTAGCCTAGCCGATTTGAAAATGTTTTACAATTTGAATATATTTAATTGTTTCTCTCTTTGGTCTGTGATGAAGATGGAATTTTGCTTCTTGAGGCCAACAGAATACTGAGGGCAGGAGGATATTTTGCTTGGGCGCCAGAATCTGTGTACAAAGATGGAGAAGTTTTTCTGGAGAAATGGAAAGGTAACATTTCGAGTACTGTTTTGTTTTTCAAGATTTTTGTACTGTAATTGTATGATCTGTAAATATATTATTAGTCTCTGTGTGTGATGCTGCATATTAAAGAACGTGGCGGCTCCTTTTTCTATACTCTCTATTGGTAAAACCATTGTCATATTCTTTTGTATTCTCCATCACAAAATCATATGCTATATAGAATTTTTTTTCTGTTTATTACAGGAAAAAGAATATCATATGTTAGTGGTCAGTAGAGCTTGAATTTGGATTTTGCTTATCTATTTACAGAAATGGAGGATTTTACTTCTCGCATTTGCTGGGAGCTTGTGAAGAAAGAGGGAAATATTACTCTATGGAGGAAACCGCTAAATAATACTTGTTATGTCAACCGCGACGCTGGAGTGCTACCTCCAATTTGTGATTACAATGATGATCCGGACAATGTTTGGTATGCCGTGCTTCATAGCTTCAAGCTTACTTTATCCAGTGACTTAACGAATATTCATTTATTGGTTTTCAGTATTCAATCTGGTTCCACATTTTACTATATATATTCTTAGGTCAAACTATATTATTCAACACGGAATACCCGGTGTTCTTGAAGAACTTTGTTCTGGACAATCTTATAGCATGATTAAACTCTCTTCTTCAAAATTTAAGGAGATATCTGCAAATGCGTGTAATTGGGCATACATGTTAAATTTGCATAGAATTACTTTAGGTTTGTTCTGGTTGACATATTGGACATACTAATGCTTTTACAAATTTTACTGATATGTTTTCACAGGTATGTTGATCTGAGGGCATGCATTATGTGGTTACCAGAGGATGGCTACAGAGCTAATCTTTCTACATGGCCTGCGCGCCTTCATCAGCCACCAAACAGGCTCCAGAGCATAAAAATGGATGCCGACATATCCAGGAAGGAAATCTTTAGGGCAGAGTCAAAATATTGGAATGATATAATAGACAGTTATGTTCATGCCTTTCGCTGGAAAGAGATGAGTCTACAGAATGTCATGGACATGAGGGCTGGATTTGGAGGGTATCATCTCTATGTCAGTGACTATTTCTGAAATGCCTTTTAGTAAAGAGATTATACAAGTATATCTGAACTGCATATTAAATATATTTGAATGGTATCCAAGGCATTGAACTGATGTTATGGCTGCAAATTTGTATTATGACCCACCAATATAATATAGTACTTCATTGGCCATTATGGTTTATTCCAGGTTTGCAGCAGCTTTGCATGATCTACAGATCGACTGCTGGGTCATGAACGTTGTTCCTGTTAGTGGTTTCAATACCTTGCCTGTTATATACGACCGTGGACTTATAGGAGTTATTCATGACTGGTATGGATGATTCACATTCTTTCTGCTTGTGAAATTGTGTTTTTATGTTGTGCTAAGGAAGTCTTACAGCTTGTTTGTAGGCTCCATTTATCATCATTATGTCAGAGTGATGTAAAATATTCATGTTGGTAGCCAACTAAGATTCTTTTGTTGGCTGAAATAACTCACTGATTTTCAATTGTAGTTACAATGTTAGATGAGAAAAAATTAAAATAAACATATGCATTTTCTCTTTTCTGGCTCTTTATTTATTTGTTGCTTATGAATCTTGTTTTGCTCTGTTATCTCAATTCTTGTTTTCAGGTGTGAGCCATTTGATACTTACCCCAGGACATATGACCTATTGCACGCAGCAGGTCTCTTCTCTGTTGAGCGGAAGAGGTAAAAGTGACAATCTTTCTTGTTTGTATTGTTATACTTCTCTACTCAAATTCACTCCCTTTTGTGATAGGGAGACATTTTTCTTTCACTTCCACAGATGTAATATTTCTACAATCAATCCTTGAGATGAACCGAATGCTAAGACCTGGTGGACACGTTTATATAAGAGACTCAGTATCCATCACGGATGAGCTTCAAGAAATAGCAAATGCTATGGGATGGGTGCAGAGCAAGCATGACACCGGTGAAGGTCCATATGCGAGCTGGAAGATTTTGATCTGCGAGAAACGTATGTGACAAGCTTCTTTGTACGAAATAGGTAGACAGACAGCAATTCATTAATTTTGGCATCAATGGGAAAATACCGGGTGCCTGCGACAAAATTTTAGCACAAAGAGAGGATGCCAGCGACTGACTCTGCACCAGTCATCAGTAGTAAACTAGCAAAGATACCTTGAATCTCACAATTTCACATTTCAATCATATGGTAAATAAAATTAATTTTGTTTTATTTTTGATATTTATACAGAACAACAAATACATAATGAAGAATTCTGAGTACAAGTGAACGCATATAACTTTATGCACCTGCAATTTCATTTTCTCCACTGTTTTTGAGAGTCTGGGATTTGCAGCTAGACCAGAATATCAAATTATAAGCATTCGTATTCACAAATGTCTCAACACGTTGAAAATTTCTAAAACAAGACAAGTACTTTCAACGAGACAACTCTAAAACACTTTCTATGAATTTATATGAATTTAAAGTATCCACAAGCTTTGACATCCATTTGTATGGAAGTAAAACACTATGCAACTTTTGACGCCACAAGTAATAAACCTGTTGTTACTAAAGTTCATCTGCTGACACGATTTCATCATACTCGCTAGAAAATATGTCGTCCCTACTAATCAGCATACCAAGAAAAAATATACACCTCTATTGCTTCGTTAAAGAATCCTTATGAGCTGCAGTATTGACTTGCTTGGAGAGGTAAGCCTCGTAGATTTCCACTACAAGTCGAGGGTCCTTCTCCACGAGCTCCATATATTCCTCACGCTTGGTAAGTTTGTCCATGTTGTCGGTGATCAATGACAACGCTGACTCAAGCAGATTCTTTGCATTGTGCTGGTGCGCAAAGGCGTAGCTAACAACACAATTGTCCCAGTTCAGCTTGGACACCAAGAACTTCTCACAGTATGCTTTAAGATGCTTCACCTGGTATTTTTCAGCTAACTCTAGAAGGTCGCAAGCTAGTAGCTCGTCCAGGCATGCTTCGGCAGTGTACAAATAGTTGACAAATGCACGAAGCGCATCATAGGATACATCACTAATATTTATAGTGCCACTACGTTTTTCTTCCATTTCATTCTCTAGCATCGCTTTAAACACCGGAGAACGACTTACCTGATCATAAAAGCAAGTTTGAAAGAAATTATAAGAAATCAATGATGGCATCCTATGAATTCGTAATGGGTATATATTGCTTAAATTGTGCACAAGAAAAAAACAAGCATGTTGTCACAGAACATAATTACAATTTCTTCTTCAGTCTAGTCGAGTGTTGATTACAGAGAAGTGAATGGAAAATGCAAGAAAACGAGCTAGCTATGCACAAACCGATGGACCTACAAGCCTCAACAGAATCATATTCTCTCTGTTTTAATCAACAATATATGTATTGCTCTTGTTAACTAAAACTAATTTCTTTATGAGAAATTTTATAAAGCATTCATCCAACCTTCAATTCATTGCTTACTATTGAAAGATTTCCCGATTTCAACTAAGAAATAGAAAGATTTCTAGAATCCATAATCATTAAGAAATAATCAGAACCACCCTTCACAAAATTCTACAAATAAATAAAGAATTAAAAGTAATAAGTAGTAATTAAAAACATTAATAAGGGTTCTCACCAAAACGGCCTTATGAGCGGGGACGGGAACTGTTGGTCCAGTTGGACCGATCTCGGAGACGGCTACCAATACGACGTCGGTGTAACATGGCCCACTGTAGGACTGGGACCTACTACTGTGATGATGATCAAGTGGAGACCAAAACCTTAAAAAGGCGACTTTGGCTTTAAGATCCTCGATCTCTCGCTTCAGCTCCTCCTCTGTCTCGCTCGCCTCCTCGTAGCACTCTTTGCACGTGCCGGAGTCACGTGTCCCGTACTCTTCCCGGCAAGAGATGCAACGCATCGTTTCGGAATCAGATTCCGATTCGGTCTCCGACATATCTGAGTGGCGGGAAGCGTGGCAACGGCGTCGTCGCATTTCAACGGAATTTCAGTGAAACGAAACTAACAAAAACTATATTCGCGGAAGGCAAAGCTTAGGTTTTGCCTCTTTGTTGAATTAACCCCAAGTCTGAGGTATTACGGGGTCCCATTTCACCAGTATCCCAACTGACTTCAACCGTTGACAGAAATAAGTCACTGTTTTACACTTCAATCATTATAATTTTATTTGGTACTCTTAATTTACGTGAAAACGCAATTCTATATACGACTGAAAATAATATAAGTCTTCTAGTTGGAGAAAATTTTAGGTGGGATGGATGACCAGTGTTATTTGTACTCCTACTTAATAAATTCTTAATATATTATATATATTTTAAAATTTAACCATTATAACAATATTAAATATAATTAAAAAAAGTGAAGTACAATACACCTTAATTTTATTGTTTTTAAAAAATTAATTAATATATTAATTTAATTCATAAATTCAAATAAAAATAAATGTAACATTATATATTTAACTCTTAAATTTATTATAATTATAAAATTAGAACAAAAACATCAAATATTTAATTTATAATACCTTTAATCAATGGAGATTTGCAAGCAAAAAACTCGTTAATTTATTTTTTAAAATTTATGATCGAGAGTTAATATTAGTTAAATAAGTTCTTATTAATGTTTAATAAGAGTTTAATAAATTTTTGGTTGGGTTTTAGAAAAAGTTGTATTTATTTTTTTTATGTATCTGAGTTTTAAAAGTAAATTTTTAATGATTTAAAATTTTAATTGATGAGCCGTTTATTTTTACAGAAAGAGGATAAAATAAAGATTTCATATAATTAAATTTGAGTTAAATATGAGGTAAGATGAGAGAGAATCAAAGTTAAAAATAGATCAAGTCACTGTTAGATTTCACAAAAACTTCTTGTGTAAACACTCGATTTTTTAAATTAAATTCCTATTAATCAAGATGAAGTTTTGATACATAATTTATTTTTAATGAAGATGGTAAAAAGATGATTGTATATAAAGAAACAGAAATAAAATTAGAATCTAAATAAGAGAGAAAATAGTATAAAAAATAAGGGACTTGAATGATATTTTTAAAAAAGTGATATTTATTAAAAGACTTTAAATTTATCTATTGAAATCTTTCTAAATTTTTATTATTTTGAATAGGATATCGATACCTTTATCAATTGTATTGATACCTTTATCTATTTTTTCAAACGTATCAATACATATTTTTTTCAAACATATCGATATTTTTATCTATTATTCAAGACGTACCAATTTTTTTTAATAAAAAATCACATTGAAAATAATTTTTGAAATAGAAAAAAGACCATTTTATCTATTTTTCATACTTTCTCATCTATTCTTTTCTTTATAGAAAGAATGAGAGCTGAATTCCCCATTATATATGGTTTGCATTTCTTTATTATCTTAGTAACCCATAGAGCAAATCTAAAATTTTTCTTCCTTAATTTCTTTCAATTTCTATTGATTAAATTCTCTTTTTTTACTATAAAACATTAATACTAAACGTACTATATAATTTATGAGTATTATTTTATCGATTTGATAGAAGAATCGATCAGGAGAATGAGAGCGAGGAATTTGATTACTATTCATGATTTTGCACTTTCATCACTTTGAAATTATCAAAGCTTTTTAAATTGAATTCGACTCTTTTGGCAATTTTATAAATAATTTATAACCTCTATTTCATGATTAATTAAAGGATTAAAATGTTAGAGTTTATTGTTTTTTTGTTAGACTTATTTCTATTTATAGAAATCCAAGTTTCACTATATTATATAGAGCGTAGATGTGAGCATGCATTTCATTCATATTTTTCTTACTTATTTTTCTAATTTTATTTGATAAATTGTGTTTAATGAATGGATTTTATATAGTTTATGTTTTTGTGATGTTAAATAGGGTCAATGATGAAGAAAAAGTTGGAAAGAAATGAGGTTTGATGATTTTAGAACTGAAGATTTTCAGAAAGTAGAAAACAACCCCTGTTTTTCTTAATTGTGACACAAGTCATGAGCACGGTTAAGCAGGAGCAGGAAAATAGAATACATAGCCCCTGACTTCCTTAGTTGTGAGACAAGCTGTGGACACAGTTAAGGTCATAGCGGGAAAAAAATTTTAGGTTACGGGATTTAACGATTTTGACCAGTCAGCTCAACTTGGGTCCAATGTGGGTGCTTCTAAACTTCATCTTCTAGAAGGAGAAGTTATCTAAGAAGTCCAAGAGAGCTGAAACTCCTAAAAAAACTTAAAGATTATGATTTATAAAGAGCAAAAACAATCTTTTCGATAGAAGCAAGAATTCAGGTCTAAGGAAGAGAAAAACGAAGAACAACAACAAAATTTTCAGATTTGTGTTTTCTTTGTTTTAGATAATGAACAACTAATTTTCTTTTCTGATTAAATGATAATTAAGATTGATTTTGAGGATTATGAGATCTATATTTATCTTCTAAACTCTTATTCATTCTTGATATTTATGCAATTCTGCACTTCATATATATATTAATGTTGGTTTGTAGATCATAACAGTTTCTATTACATGATTCTATTAATATTATACATTCATATAGAACTTCATATCCGTAATTGTATGATTTTTTATACTTGTGAAAAAGGATGTTCTTAGAAAATATCTTTGGGTTGCATGATCTAATTTAAACAAATAGCCGCTTGTGTATTTGTTGATTAGAATAAGGTTTCTTTAATTCTTAATGCTATCAACAAATTAAAATCTAAGAGCTTTTCTAGGTTTATTTGTTGGTTAAAGGGCAATTATCCCGCTTGAACTAATTATTCTAAAACATAAGGAGAAATTAGTTATGTAGGGTTTACCGGTAACTATAACTAGTTTATCAATAGACTTTGTATAGATGCGTTTAGATTGTTGGTATTACGAAATTAGAAAGTTAGGCGTGAAAAACAGTAAACTTGATTATTGTGAACATAAACTTTACTGTATAATCTATGATTTGTTATAATCTTGATGAAATGGAATAGAATTGGAATAATTAAGTTGAATAAAAAAATCAATTATGAGTTTATAAAAAAATCAGATGTGCATTGAATGAAAATCGATGGAAGGATAATTTGAAGTTATATATCTAATGGGGCATTCACATGCATCTTTCATGCATAATATATAATATTTATGAGAAATGGTTGTTAGTTATATATATATACGCGCGTGTGTGTGTGTTATTATAAGCACAGATGACGTTGTTCGAGGATCTCAATGGCGGGGAAGCCATTAGAAGAGTGGTTTTTTGTTGCACAATTGTGAGTGAGATTTTTATATTTTCTATTGTTTTAATTAAAATATTATAAAAACTTACTTATTTTATGCACTAGGACAATAGAACTGATTATAGGACATGAAAGATATGAGGTGATGATGGATAGATTGAAGTGATTGAGACCAGGAGGAGGTCTTACTTATTTTTAATAAATATTATAATGATTTTATTGTATTTTATGTATGTGCTATATGTTTATATGATAGAGGTAGGAGGGTGACTTGAATTGATTTCATTAATCATATTTATCTTGTTTGATATGAATTTTGAAAATGAGATGTATATAAATACATATGTGTTACAACTTTGGAAATGTGAATAGGGCCGAAGAGCCAATATTTTTATTTTATTGTTGATATAGTCTTGAGAGATGAGAGTCAGTTTTTCATGGATTTGAACTTGTCTGCCATAATTTGTTTATCTTGAAACTTTTTGAGTAATTTGTTTAGAATTTTTTTCTAAAAATTCTCTATTACACATAGTTTCAACAAACTGTTTGGTCTCGGATATCAAACTGTCATAGAAAAAATTAAGTATATATCATTTTTCAGAATTATGATGTGGACATGAATTCAACAAATTTTTAGATCTTTTCTAACATTGAAAATATGTCTCTTTTTGTAAAAAAATTCTAAAATTTTCTTTTAAAAGCATTTGTTTTATGAATTGATTTTTTTTTTCAAAAATTTCACTTGTATTTTATTTCAAGTTTCAATTGATCCAGGTCTTAAAGAATTAAGTTAAGTTTTATCCTTATCTTTTAAAGAAAAAGAGAATAGCTTAAACTTAATAATTTCTTCACTATATACTTAATCATTAAAAATCATGCAAATTTCTTTAAATTCTTTTAAATGTAAATAAGGACTTTAGATTTTAAGGCATAGATATTAGGAAGTAAAGGAATCGTACCCGGTTTAAATTTAAAGTTGTTTACATTAAAAGAAAAAATAAAATAAAAAGAAGTAAAATATTAAGGAGGTTGTAAGTATTCATATATGATTCTCATTGAAGGATTTTTAATTTCTTATTGAATACTTTGATTATCATTCATGATACTAGAACTATGTGGTGATGAACATGAATCAAATAAATTGCAAAGAAAGTTTAAGAATTATCTTTTATCAAATGTCTTGGATGTGAATCACGATACCAATTGAGTATAAATAAAATAAAATAAGATAAAATACATAATAATTATAAATTAATAAAAGAAAATATTAGCATAATAATATAAAAGAGATGATAAAGCCTTCCCGTAATAAAAATATAAACAAAAGTAAATAAGCAAATGGAGACCAAAACCACCCATTTAAAATAAAAATAAAAAGAATTAAATTATAAAAAAAATAAAAGTAAGAAGTTTAATTTAAACCATTAATAAAGAGAAAATAAATAACAATTAAAAGTAAATAAATTATGATAAAATAAAGTTAAGAAAAATAAGTAAGTAAAAATAAAAGTTGTAAGAGCCTTAACCTTCTATAAGATTAAATTTATCTTAGTTAATTATACTTTCTGCAACGACGCTAAAAACTTAATTTTAATTAGATTATTTTATTTAAGTATAAGTAGTCTTGTTATAGTATAATTTGCTAAGTTTAAGTGTCATATCTACAAGGAGTATTTTTTTCGAGAGTCCAATTGATTTATGTCCAAATTAAGGTCTAATAGTAAAGATTCAAAGTAAAGGTAAAAGAAATAATAGATAAATTTTAAAAGAAGAATTACTAAGTAAAGATTAAATGCAAATTAAAACACTAAGATTTTGATAATTAATATTTTAGGATAATGGTTAATAAACTAAATCCCTTATTTTAACTCAATTGAGAATAATTAAAGAGTTATCTACCTATTTTTAATGTTTCATTAATACGTCTTGCTCCTGATTAAGTTCCAACTACGCCACCAACTCCTTTTCCTATTAATGAAGATTGAGAACTCATATTAACTCTTGCCTTCATTTTAAGTCATTTTTGGATTACTGAAGGTGGTGTATGGACTTTGAAACTAGAGATGGTAAATGGGTCGGATTAACTCGACCCGTAAATAGTGAAACTCGGCACGGTTTGGCCCGTTAAAAGGGTCGTGCTAGGCCGAGAGATTAGGCCTATGGGCCAGACGCAACACGAGCCCGTGAAGGGCCTGGCTCGGCACAAGCCCGTGATGGACCATACCAATCCTATAAATAATATTAAAATATTATTATAATAATAAAAAGTTATTATTAAAATAATAATAATATATTATTCAAATAATATTTTGGCTCGAGAACACGGCACGGCACGACCTTTTTGGGCCGCGCTTTATGGACCATATCAGGTATTTAATTTTTTTATTGGGTCGAGTCCGACCTAGTACGTAAAAATCTTATTTTCATGAGTCATATCGGTCGGCCGATCCATTTGACACCTCTATTTGAAACTCTTGGTATAATTAATGTGTTGATTGTCCTATGGAAGAAGCAACCGGGGAAAATTATGATCTCATTGCCAGGTAATTTTCTGGTTTTTATCTTGAGGACAAGTTGTTTTTCTACGGGAGAAGTAATGATACAAAAACACTTCTACGTACTTATTCTAGAAGAAAGCCACGAAAGGAGGAGTTATTAATTGACCAAATTTAAATGTACCAATTATTGGGTTTTTATCATATGAAAGATAATGATAGAAATATAGAGATAATTGAAGATATACTTGGAGATCATTGAAGAAATGCTTTAGTTGAGACGTGGCAATCTATTACCACTACCATGATTATCATTTCCCTAAATTTTATCATTCTGTTTTGTTTTATAATAGTATAACTAGTTGTTTAGTATTAGTCATTGGTATTAATTGATTGTTAGAGACTTGTCCTCTTGATAGAACATTATTTATTGGAGCTTGTATTTCAGATTCTCATGCTTTAACTTCAATAAAATATCTTTTCTTCTTCTTTATTTTTCTTATTATCCGATAGCACTTATCACTTTTACTCCCATATGTTTGTGCTAAAATTACAATTGGAAATAATGCATTTTACAGAATTAGTGCAGAAGTGAAATACTTGTTAAATTATGGTTATAGTTTGTTGTTATTTTTTTCTTCTTAAAACTTTGATTCTTTCGTCTTGAGCAATTGAACAGTTCTTATCAACAAACCTCCTATGATTCTTGAGACTTGCATTTGGATTCCAATGGTTCATTTCTATCAACTCTAGGACTTTAGCTTGCGCAAAATTCTTCTTTCTGTGATACATGTTCAATTTACTATCACTTTTCTATATGGTAAACGTTACCTTTGGCTGAGTATTACCGTAAATTACAAGCCATGAGGATTCAGGCTATTTAAAAATGTTATTTTGCAATCCTGCCGCATAATTTGGACTTGGATATTTGAACTACATTGCTATTTTGCTGAGTCTGACAATGAAAGTGTTATTAGATCAAAGAATTTTGAGGTCATAATCCAGCTGTTTCTTTATCCTATCCTTGTGCTTTTGATGTATATCCAAATGTGATCTTGGCCTGAGGACTATTTGAAACCTTTTTGCCTGCATAACAGACGGTTAGTCGGGAATCTGACTCTTGATGTTAAACTGGAGCAAAGAGTAGCATGTGAGGTCTACAAGGTTCGCACTTGCAGGAATTGTGAGCACAAGGCTGACGAGGAGAATTGTTTAGTGTGCCATTCATGTATGGAAATGTATCACGTCACCTGTATTCAGCCATTGGTCAAAGAGATCCGTCCAAAAACCCGGTATTGTGCTAGCTGCACTGCAAAAGGAATTGGATCACCCCATGAGAATTGTGTAGTGTGTGAGAGGCTGAATGCCAATGCCCCCTGGAACCCAAGTAATCAAGTGGGAGATGAGATTTGTCCAACAAACGGAGAAACATCTACCAAATGTGAAGAGAACCCAAACTGTAGTACCGATGATGCTGTTAAACTATCTCGAGATGCTACTTACCTGTACGTTTGCAAAATTTGCAGAATTGAATTGGAAAGTATGGACAAATTCAGGAAATGCGGCTACCCTTCGCTTCAATAAGTTGTATCATGAGCGATGCTTGACTGAGAAACAGTTGAAATAGTACGGTCCATGTTGGTTCTGCCCTTCTTGTCTAGATAGAGATGATGACAAGATTGTGCTATGTGATAGCTGTGATCAGGCATACCATATATACTGTATGGAACCGCCACACACTTGGTTTTGCAGAAAATGTGATGCTGGGATTCAAGAAATCCGCAGGGTGAAGAAGGCATTTGGGAATAAGCTGAAGAAGAAATGTGAAGAAGAGACTCGGAAGAAGGGGGCGGGGGGAGACGGAGGGAAGGGACATGCTTTAAAATGCCGGTGAGACCTTAAATTTTCTGGGAGATGGATGCAATAAAAGATGAAAGAATTAAATTTTCAGGAGGTACATAGGGACCCATGTATTTTTCATTTTTCTTTTTCATTTTTTTAGTAGAAAAAGAATGTATTTAAAAAAAGATTTATGTGAAAAATGATACAAAAAATTGAGTATGATCTTTCTTTTGGTGGCGCTTTTGGGTTGATTCAATGGAAATAAAAGTAATTGCCACTTTTTTTTTTTTATAGTATTAGAATATTATATTTTACTGATGTTATAATTAGAGGTTTATTGAAAGATTATTAAAAATGAAAATTTTTATTCTAATCATCAGTTGTAAAAAATAAATGATATCTACATTTTGATTTTAATTGATATTGATTTAAGTGTATTTTTTTAACTCTCAGCGCATAATTTCTCATATTTAGGTTTTCATCCCTTAATTTCTTGTTTGATGCATTAAAACTCCAATTCCAAAAGCTATACCTGTACTCAGCCTATTTTTCTTTTTATGTATTGGCCCCTCAATTTTATAAAAATCTGGTACTTCCTCTGCTTGGTCAGACTTGATGCAAAGAAGCCCTGTTACGTTATATTATTATTATTATAAAAATCTGGTACTTCCTCAATTTTATATTATTATTATTATTATTTAAGGAAGCACAATAACAACATATTAATTTAAATGACATTTTTTATGTATTTTTTTTTTAATCAAATTTGAGATTAGGGGTTCAATCTTTCCCACATGTTTATGGAAGCATATTTTTTTAAAAAAATATGGGGGAATATATTTTTGGACTTAATTTAAATTAAATGTAATTACCAAATTTCAGTATTAAGATCGTATCCAAATATTGGAATAATTTTACGTAGTTATAATTTTAAAAACATTCATATAAATTTTATTAATTTTTTTATATATCAAATTATAAATTTTCATATATTTATATTGATATTTTATGAACAAAACAAATGTATTATTTAAAATTATTCAAATTTCAAATAAAATGATTTTATTTTATAGCAATGCAAACGCTATCAAATGGTTGTTTCATATTTTATACGGTGTGACTATTATATCACAATTTTTACACGGGATAACATATATATTAATTATTTTAAAAAATTTATGTAAGATTGTTTCATACCATCTGCATACGCATTCAATAATAATTTAAGACCTACATTTTTTATTTTGCAATTAAAAAATATATTAATAATTTGATAATAATAAAAAATTAAAACTTAAATTAACCTATTAAACAGTCTTATTCATACTATTCTATGTAATGTAAAGTCTTCATAGTGTTTACATACCAATTTAAAATATTTATTAAAAAACAGAAAGTACTAAGGAATGATTAAATTTTTTAAATTTTGTTGGAACCTAAGTTAAAATTTAACAAATAGAATTAGTAAACATGTGCAAATTTTGGTGATTTATACTAAATTGAGAAAAAATTGATTTATTATGTGTTAATCACCTTTTATTATATATTCGTTCTCTGGTTCATACGTTTTTAAAATACGTATTCACAAAAATGTTGCATAATTTTCATGTGAATCTGAATTTTAAAAAGCTATCAACATTCAAATACCTCTCTCTCTCTTTCAATTCTCTTTTTATATATATAAATGCAATAACAATAATTAGAATATTTGATTATGTAATTATAAAAAATATACTTAAACTAATAAAATTTTTAACTAATTGAGATTTACATTATTATTTTTGTCTTAATTAAAGATGTGCATTTTTTTTCTCTAAAATATATATAATTAAAAATATATTCTTATTAAATTATTTTGACCTAAATATTTTATTTTTAATTATATCATGTCTAATATATATAAAGATAAAGTTTTTATAATACTCTTTATCATGTTACTAATATAACTTTTTCTTCGTGCAATATTGGAATCAAATAACGAAGGATGTATAATGATAAATATATATCTTACAAAATTCTTAAAATAAAAAATAGTATTGTATTTTGTTCAAACTTTCATTCTTGTTTGTGAAGATCCTTTATTATTATTATTATTTTAACAATTACCAAAGGATAAAAATCATTACCATTATTATATATTCCTCTTTACTTTTGGAATCCTAAAAGATAAAGGAAATCAATTTGTTTACTTTCCTAATTCTAAA
Organism: Trichilia minutiflora; assembly: GCA_035590515.1. Taxonomy (NCBI): domain Eukaryota; kingdom Viridiplantae; phylum Streptophyta; class Magnoliopsida; order Sapindales; family Meliaceae; genus Trichilia; species Trichilia minutiflora. The sequence goes on along the minus strand of JAVXUL010000003.1, from coordinate 1,014,252 downwards.
AGATGAAGAAATCAATGTGGTATTGTTTCCCTATGAGCTAAGAAGACATTTTACTCTATATATTGTGATTAAATTAGTGAATTGATTCATACTCTTCTCAACACAGTAGAGTCAGTCTTGAAAGAATCGGAGAAATCATGAGAACAAAAAGAACTTTTGATTTTCCTCGCAAAAATCTATCTCCTCGGCTACTTAAAGACCAGCAAGAAAAGCAGCAAGTACCTCCTAATTTTCCTCCTCACAAGCTCAAACTCTTACAAGAAAATCAACAAATCCCTCGAAATCTACCTCCTCGCCTACTTAAAACCCAGCAAGAAAAGCAGCAAGTCCCTCGTCGAAATCCTTCTCGGCTACTTCGAAAATGGCAACAAGAGCAAGCACAAAGAATTTCCGGACATGCAATCAGCTCGTTCGCAAGACAAAAGCATTTTGAATATCAACCATGTTGGTTTGACTTGATTATGCTTCAGAGAGCTTCCATGCAAAGTTTTTGATGTTACAACAAGAAGTAACTATGGACCAACAAAGAGAATTCTGTGTGCAAGAAGAACGGAAAAATATAAAGGATAAAGAAAATCTCGCAGAAGTAAATCAAGTACTGTGGACTACTCAAGACTACTATCGTTCTTGGAGAAGGATGACTCGTTTCTTACACCATGGAGTTGGAAGCCAAACGAGAAACAACAGCAACCCACAAGAACTGATCCGTATTTCTCATTCAATGTGCGTAAGAGATGGGTATCACAACAGCAGCAGGACATTGAAACCGCTCATAACTAGTTTTTTTAGGATTTTCGATACACGATTGTAATATTTTTAATTGTTTTTACTAATTAATCGATATAGAAACTAAGCCCGTTGAAGGCTTTAATAAAGTATGAAAGTTGGATCAATTCCATATTATTGATTTGATACATCAAATATCTTATTTATTTTTTTTATGTTTATGAGTCAGATTTTGTGTCGTTAAATTAGGGTAAATTCAGAAATTTCGAACAGCCAATCTTCAAAAATTTAGCACAACAGTAAAAGTAAGAAAACCAATAAAATTAAAAATCAGTTATTTCAATTTATATCTTGACGATGAGTCGATAACACGTGTTAGTAGTGGCAGACGAGTTCAAAGGTAATCAATATGACGGTTAGATTGTACAATCTGATGAACCAAAATTTTAAATGAAAACCAACTACAAATATAAAATAGTCAGATCAATGTTAGAAGAAGCATGGAAACATATGAATTTATTAAAGTTTGTGTATTGGATGAGTGTCAAAAATATTAAAATTTTATATATTTATAAGAATTAAAACCCACATTTATAACACTCAAAAGAATCATATCGAAGGAAGTTTCTAATCATAAATATTATTCAGTGTTTAATATTTTCGAAATGTAATTATCAAAATTTAGTAAGAATGCATTATTCATACATTTAATCATTAAAATAATTAGATTAATTGAATACATAATGATAATAAAAAATTTTAACATAAAAAATATTTTGTTGGATTTACAATCCAATGAACCAAAATTTTAAATGAAAACTAACTATAAATATAAAACAATGAGATCAATATTAGAAAAAGTTTAGAAACTTAGGAATTTTATTAGAGTTTATGTGTTAGATGAGTATTAAGAATAAATTTTTTTTATTTAATTAATACAAAAATTAAAACTTATATTTGTAATATAACTCAAACAATTTGTATCAACTCGATCTTGAAGGAGGTCTCTAACCAAAAATATTATTTCTTGTTTAATATTTTTAAAATGTGATTATCAAAATTTAATAAGAATGCTTTATTCATTTCAATGGGTATTTAGTATTTGTGAATACTATTTAGTTTAATTTGTAACATTTTTTTGCAATTTTAAGTTTAAACGTAACTTGCACTAAATTAGGGAAAAGCTTGACTTATTATAAGCGTCAGTGACTTTATATATATACATATATATAAAACAATAGTATTAGAAATATAAACTTTAGGATATGGTAGAATTATATTTATATTGCATATTTCACATATTTATTTTTTTTACTCTTTGAATTGTCTTATATATATTCTGATAAAAATATTAGGTATATAACAATAATATAATATTTTTATATTAAATTTTAGAAAGAATTTATATGAAAATTTATAGTTTAAGCATTATTATTTATATTTTAACTCCAATTCCAAAAGATATACCTGTACTCAGCCATTTTTCTTTGGTCTTTTTACGTATTGGCCCCTCAGTTTTATAAAAATATGGACTTCCCTCTGCTTGGTTAGACTTGATGCAAAGAAGCCCTGCTAGGTTATATTATTATTATTTATGGTAGCCGTATGATCTTTTAGAAGCACAATAATACTTTTTTTTTTTTTTATCTCTTTTTTTTATCAAATTACAAATATTCGTACATTTATATTGGCATGTTATAACAAAACAAATGTATTATTTAACTTATTCAAATTTCAAATAAAACGATTTTATTTTATAATACCCCAACAATATTCAATAGAATTTTAGTACACCAACGTACATACATTGAATTGTCAAAAAGTAGTGGCGGAAATTTTAGGATAATAAGACAGATGTTTGCTAACACTTGTCTCAATTTGACTTAGGCAGCCTTAATTCATTTGTAGATCTTTCTTTCATAATCAAATATTTGAGTTTGTCTTTTAATTATTGTAATCTTACTATATACTATTATAATTAAGAGTATTAATATATATCATTATGACACTACTTATAGAAATTTGTTCTCATAATAGACAATATTAAAATTAAAAATTTAAAGAGATTTTAGATATATACCATTTGACAATGTTAGGTTGTTGATATTTATGTTAATAATAGATCATTTTTATTTTTATATAATTAATAAGAGAAAATTAATTTCAATAATTATGAAAAAATCAAATTTTTATGAGCATTGTATTTAAAACTCAGGAGTAATATGATAATTTTTTATTTTATTTATACATGTATATATATATAATTAATAAATAGTTGAATGTCGTTTCGGTTCAATAGTTATTTTGATAATTTAGTTTGATTAAAATTGAGTTTCAAAATTATAAATGCAGAGGCTTTAATAAAATTAAAAGTTAATTTTATTATAAGTGAGAATCAAATGATATTTTTTAATTTAAGTGAGAATCTAAACAAAAATAGGTAAAATTATCAATTCGTTCGAACGAATGCATTATTCGAGTCTCACTTATAATACAATACAAAATTATTATTTTACCCTTAAGAATATAAAGGAGAAAGGTTTAGATAGGGGCAAAATAAACTGTTTGCTAGGATTTCTATCCATTCAAACGAATCGTGAGATTTGTTCGAATGAAATGATGAATTTGATCGAACAAATCCTTAGACGTTTAAGGTTAAAAAGCCTCAATTTTGTTGTTTGAATGAATGACAGTTCATTCGAACGAATTGATGCATTCGATCGAATGAATTGCTCATTCATTTGAACAAAGTTGGTCTACTTATAAATCAAGAGCTAATAGTTAGTAGCTTAGATGAATTCATGTTGGAACCACAAGCTATAAGTTTTTTATTTAAGTCCTTACACCAATGAACACCAGCGAAAAGCTCTATATTTCTACATTATGTCGTGGTTCTAAATAAGGGAGGTGATTTATGATAGACCAAAAAATCTTGTACATACGAAATTTCACAAGGTATAATAAATTTCTTCCGAAACTCAATGGGTTTTAGTGTTGGTATGCACACGAAATTTGGCATTAATATTAAAAGGAGTAGCTCAGGTGATATTTATATTGGAACCATAAACTATAAGTTCCTGATTTAAGTCTCTATGCTAACGAATGCCAATAATAAGCTCTATATTTTTACATCATATCATAGTTTCTCATGAGGAAGGCAACCTATGATAGCTAAAAAAACTCTGTGCATACAAAATTTTATAGGGTATAACAAATTTTTTTTAAGGTCTAATGAGTTCGGGTATTGGTATCTATACGAAATTTCGCATTAACAATAATAATTTTTTTAATTATTATAAAAATTAATATATTAAATTATATAAGATGGCATTGGAACTAAAAATTATTTTGGTGTAAATCTTATATATTGGTGGATATTTTTGATTGATGAATTAAATTCATCATATTTCATAAAATCATTCAGTCAAATCATTAGGATATAGAGATAACGGAACATACTTGAAATCCTTGCTTAATTTTTGAATTTGCTCGAGCATGATTATGAATTTTCAAATCTTGTATTTAAGGTTTGTATTTTTTCACAATGGAATACTATGAAACACTCCTTTAAATACTGACTTGGGGACTATAGCTTAATGAGTATATAAAACCCTAGATTATTGAGTAACTCGTACTGCTTATTTCTACTTCTCAAATCATAAATAAAAACAAGACTTGGTCTCTACACATATTAAAACCCATACTTTAATTAAATATATTAAATTCACTTAAATTTTGGTTTTAACTTATGATAATCTTTAACACGCAATATTAAATATATAATCCCATAATTATTGAATTAAATCCAATAATCTTCTATTTGAGTCATATGTGTTACCTTATAATTGTGTATTAAAATAATTTTATAAGCTCAAATTCACTATCATTATCAAATGAATCTCTAAATAATTTAGTCTATCAATTATATTAATATAGGATCAAAAGAGCGTTTGTTAAATTTAATCATAACTAAACCCATCAATGATCACGTATATTAATATAATCCAATAACATAGATTAAATGTGAAACCCGTCCCTTAGTATTATGGATCTAGTACTTAAATCCTCATGAGTTTTTGTGCATGTAGTAGTGTGTAGATCATGCACGAAAGGGTATGATAACTTGAATTCATTTCTGAAAGAAGGTGTGTGGTATAGAATATGAGTTTATGAGAAAGAATTGGATTTCTTACCTCAAAATAATCTTCATTTGAAAAAAAGTTCTATATTATTTTTATAGATCTCGGAGAGAGCTTTTCGATGATATATTATGGGTTCCATGAATATATTTCAGTCAAAAGTTATGGTTATTTGAAGTTACTATCCCAAAATAGAGAAAATAAAGGAAGTATCGATACTTAGGTGTGGAAGTATCATATATGGGGCGTTGATATATTGATATATGGCCTAGGAGACGGAATGTATCAATACTTGAGAGAAATATCGATATACTGTGAACAGTAATGAACAGTGAGACTCAATGTATTGATACTTTAAAAAGCCACGTATCGATACCCTGTACTCATGATGAACAGTAAAGGCTGAAGTATCGATACTTTATAAATAGTAAAAATGATATATCAATACTCGAACATTTTTGAGCTTGAAGACCAACCCCGATTGGAAGTATCGATACATGGGGATCATGTATCGATACCTTGACGAGTTTGAGGATTTTACGTGACGAAGTATCAATACATAGGGGGTATGTATCGATACTTTGACTGTTCTGAGGACTGTCGCACGTTTAGGCATATAAAAATGGGTATTTTGGTTATTTCTGTGAAACCCGTCCCTTAGCATTGTGGGCATAATAGTAAATCCCTCAAGAGTGTTCGTGCATATCTTCATGGATAGATTGTGCACGAGAGGGTATAGAACATGATGGATATATCCTGGATAAGATTATGGTGGTGGAATTGAGCTTATAGCAAAGATCTGTATTTTTGACCCCAAAATCATCTCCAATTGAGAAAAAGTTCCTTGTCTTTTTTGTAGAGCTCGGAG
>JAVXUL010000003.1:998131-1008419 GCA_035590515.1 Trichilia minutiflora | reverse complement strand
TAAATATTACCTGGGCTATAAAAAATTAAATTAAAATATCACTATTAAAAAAAAATTTTATCAAAATTTTACCCGGGTTACAGTTTACCGCAGCCCCTTCGTACCTCCGCCCCTGTTTTTATATACATACGAATAAATGATCTAATAAGTAATGATACTTAATAGAGTACAACTGTTTATCTGGTGTGAAACTAATTATATGTGATATATGGTATGTTAAAATTTTTAATCATATTAATTATAAATTATTTTCCTATATATAGTAATGTTAATACAGTTAAATGTTGATAAAAAATATGTAGATAAAAAATATTAAATTTAATTGGGAATTTTAGCCATTGTCAAAATTCATAGATAGGCATCTCAAATGTATTTTGTTCTATTTACGTACGTTTTGAATAAAACTATGCAGAGAATTTATTGGAATGTCTAGATTTTCTGACAAGCTAGCCATTAATAATACATATCACGTCTGAATCAATTGAAGCCAATACAAACACAGAAGACATAAAATTACAAGATCTCTTCATAATGTCTTATGTAACACTTGCTTTGCCCCGACCCTTATGCATGCTGAAGAGGCCATAAAAACAAAGCAAATAAAAATTGAAGTAATTATGATATTGAAATGTTCTAGCTAGAAACAAATTTTTTTTTTTCCAACTACAAAAATGACAGGTCTTAATTAAAATTAATACAAATAGGTAGGTATTAAATTAATTTTCAAAGTAGTTGGAGATATTTACAAAATTTTATAAATTCGTTTCAATTGACAAAGTCTTCTTAGAAAATTAGATAATATTAATTAATACATATATAATGACTGATGGCACGCAATTACTAGGAGATTTACATGAACCATTCAATGCTCTATATATGTTGGGGACATTATTCAATTTGATTGTTATAGTCAATTTGTTTTTAGCTTAGAAAAAATATGTATAATTTGTTTTTTTTTTATTCAATATGATTTGGTCATATGATTTTTTGAAACTTGGATTTTTAACTTATTTGAAGCGTTTGGAATTGAGCTACTGCAACTTATAAGAATATATATAATCTATAATTGTTGTACAGAGTGAAATCACTAAATAAAAGATTGACCGGTAGTGCGATTAATAATCACCAACTCTTATTAAATATTTTATTTACTGTACTTTCAAGATGAAGTAAAAGTACATCAATATATCAATATTGATACTTGATACTTTATTCTCGAAGAATATGTATCTTTGTATTGTTTATTTGATCATTCACATCAACTAAACAAGGCGTAAATGTAATATAATCTTTTTTATATATACGAGAGAAATATTAATCTATCGAATCGAGAATAGGTATCAGTCGAACTAGTATGTTATCAGTTATCAGAGAGATAATTTAGATAAAATTCATAATTTGATCCCCTTAACGTTTCAACAGAATGATACTTTTATAGTTCAAATATAAGACTTCTTTAGAGTTCAGGTAAATGTAATAGAATAATTGCATATTAATAATTTTTGAACATCTTTTATGAATCAACTAATGAATTGGGAAATGATTACAGGTGGAATTACTTATGAATAATAAATATACATTTTTTTGTTTTATAAATTTGTTATTATTTTTTAAAATTATTATAAACCTCTATTAAAATTTATCAATCTTATTTATAATCATGAATTTCTTTTCTTTTCTTTTAGGATAAAACTTAGAATATATCAAAAGCATCACATTATCCGTACAACTATTTAATAAAGCTTTGATTGAATTTAAGATTCAATTGAATTAATGAAAATGAACCCATTGAAGATTTAGATTTAAGTCCAGCCCATCCGTTATAAGAGGCTAATTAGGTTGGGGAAATTAGGCTTCCACTTTTACTCACCTAATTCTAAGCCCAAAATTAGACTCAATTGGTCATATTTCTTCGTCTTTTTTTTTTTTTTTTTTGGTCTTTTGAAATTCTACGTTATTTCGTCGGATTTCCTGGCGCTCACATCATGGCTCCATTTAAATCTTACTGTATTTATCATTATTTAAAAACTCAAAATTGAAAGAACTCATTTTGTTGGCCTTACATTTAAAAGAAAGTCGCCTCCTCTCAAACTCGGGGAGAAAATTTTACAGAAAGTTTATATGAATATTATTATAATATCACGGAAAATTGTGCTATTTAGCCATGTTAGGGGTCCGATTATCTTTCAGCAACAACCAAATCTTCCTCTCTTTTTTTACCACTTGCACCCTTTTTCCAATAAAAACATCCTTAATTTTGTCTTATTTAGTTTGTCTCTTATGGGAAGAGGGATGATCAAAGCTAGCAACTCATTGATCAAACTCAAACGTAGCCAAATTTCCATAGTTTATTCTGGGGCAAGTACATTTTCTTCTTCAACGACAGCTGGGGATAAAGACTGATTGTGGCTGTTAGGGTTTTCAATACCTTGCCGGTTATATACAATGCGGATTAATAAAAGTATGGATGACCGTTATATAGATGATTCACATTCTTCTTTCTGTGTGTGAAATTGCCCTTTTACTTTGTGCTCAGGTAGTTTTACAACTTGTTTCCAGGCTCAATTATCATTATTATATCAAAAGTGATATAAACTAATCAAGTGGGTAGCCAACTAAAATTCTTGTTGTTCAGTGAAATACCTCACTGATTTTCAATTGTAGTTATAGTGTTAGATAAGGAAAACATAGGATTAAAATGTCCATTTTCTCTTTACTGGCTCTTTGTTTATTTGTTAATTACGAATCTTGTTTCTCTCTCTGTTATTTGAATTCTTGTTTTCCAGATGTAAGCCACTTGATGCTTACCCCAGACAAATGACCTATTGCACGCAGCAGTTCTCTTCTCTGCTGAGCAGAAGAGGTGAAAGTGACAATTTTTCTTGTTTGTCTTGTTATACGTATATACTCGAATTCACATCCTTTTGTGATGGAAAGTCAATATAATTTTTTTAACTTCCAAAGATGATATATTTCTACAATCATGCTTGAGATGAACCGAACGCTAAGACCAGGTGGACGTGTTTATATATGAGATTCAGTATGCTTCAAGAAATGGCAAATGCTATTGTTCGGGTGCCTGCTCTGCACGACACTACTGAAGGTCCGCATGCGAGCTGGAAGATTTTGATGGCAAGCTTCGTTGAATGAAAATAGGTAGATAGACAGCAATTCATTAATTTTGGCATGATTGGGAAAGGACAGGATGCCTGCGAAAGATTTTAGCACAAAGAGAGGATGCCAGCAGACTGATTGTGCACATCAGTCATCAGTAGCAAACTAACAAGATAGGCTGAATCTAACAATTTCACGTTTGAAGCACATGGTAAGTAAAATGAATTTTGTTTGATTTTTGATATTTATACATAACAACAAAGATGTACGGAAGAATTTTGTGTACAAGTGAATGAATATAACTTTATGCACCTGCCATTTCATTTCCTTCACTGTACTGAGAGTTTGGGATTTGCAGCTAGACCAGAGTATCAAAATATAAGCATTTGTATTCACACGTTGAAACTTTCTAAAACAAGACAACTCTAAATACTTTCAACGAGACAACTCTAAAATACTTTGCATAAAATAAAAGTATCTATAGTTCATGAAATATCATGATACCGTCTCAGATATGATTTCATTCACAAGCTTTGACATATCTGTTTGCATGGAAGCAAAACACTATGTAACTTTCAAAGCCACAAGTAATAAACCTGTTCTTATTAAGGTTCATATACAGACAGGTTTTCATCAGGCACTCCCTAAGGTTCATATGCAGTTCATGATCCTTGCTTCTAATCAACATACCTGGAAAAACATGCACATCTATTGCTTCATTAAAGAATCCTTGTGAGCTGCAGTATTGACTTGCTTGGAGAGGTAAGCCTCGTAGATTTCCACTACAAGTCGAGGGTCCTTCTCCACAAGCTCCATATACTCCTCACGTTTGGTAAGCTTGTCCATGTTGTCTGTGATCAATGACAACGCTGACTCAAGCAGATTCTTTGCATTGTGCTGGTGCGCAAAGGCGTAGCTAACAACACAATTGTCCCAGTTCAGCTTGGACACCAAGAACTTCTCACAGTATGCTTTAAGATGCTTCACCTGGTATTTTTCAGCTAACTCTAGAAGGTCACAGGCCAGAAGCTCATCAAGGCATGCTTCAGCAGTGTACAAATAATTGACAAATGCACGAAGTGCATCATATGATACATCACTTATCTTTATAGTGCCACTCCGTTTTTCTTCCATTTCATTCTCTAGCATCGCTTTAAACACTGGAGAACGGCTCACCTGATCATAAAAAAAAAAGTTCCAAAGAAATTATAAGAAAACAAATGATGCATCCTATGAATTCATAATGGGTATATATTGCTTAAATAACACAGGCGTATTGTCAAAGAATACAATTACAATTTCTTCTTCAGTCTAGTCTAGTGTTAAAGTCAATGGAAAATGCATCAAAACAAGTTACCTATGCACAGACAGAAACAGATGGAAATACAATCCTAAACAGAATCATATTCTCTCTGTTTTAATCAACTGTATACGTATTGCTCTTGTTAAATAAAAATGATTTTTTTTATGAGAAATTTTATAAAGCATTCATCAACACTCCAATTTACTACTTACTATTGAAAGATTTCCCAATTTCAACTCACAAATAGAAAATTTTCGAGAATCCATAATCGTTAAGAAATACTCAGAACTACCCATCACACAGTTCTACAAATAAGTTAAGAAATAAAAGTAATAATTAATAACATTAATAAATGTTCTCACCAAAACGGCCTTATGAGCGGGGACGTGAACGGTGGGTCCAGACGGACCGATCTCGGAGGCGGCTACCAAAACGATGTCGGTGTAACATGGACCACTGTAGGCCTGGGACCTACTAATGTGATGATGATCAAGTGGAGACCAAAACCTTAAAAAGGCGACTTTGGCTTTAAGATCTTCGATCTCTCGCTTCAGCTCCTCCTCTGTCTCGCTCGCTTCCTCGTAGCACTCTTTGCACGTGCCAGCGTCACGTGTCTCGTACTCTTCACGGCAAGAGATGCAGCGCATCGTATCGGAATCGGATTCCGATTCGGTCTCCGACATATCTCGGTGGCGGGAAGCGTGGCAACGGCGTCCTCTCATTTCAAAGGAATTCCAGTGAAACGAAACCAGCTAGAAATATATTCGCAGATGGCAAAGCTTAGCTAGCCGATTATGCCTCTTCGTTGTTAATTGTTATGGGTTAATTTTGTATTAACCCTTCATATTTTGATGTATTTCATAATGTAGACAAAATTTTCAAGTATACCAATTTTACCCCAAACATATTCATTTGTTATCTTTGTGCCCCCGAGTCCCAACAATTACGTGTCCCATTCCGTCAGTATCCCACTTACTTCAACCGTTGACTGAAATAAGTCATTGTTTTACTCTTCAACCATTATAATTTTATTTAATACTCTTAATTTAATTTAAAACGTAATTTTATATACGATTAAAAATAAAATCAATTTTTAGTTGAGAATTTTTTTTGATGGAATGGGTGAACAGTATTATTTGTACTCCTATTTAATAAATTTTTATAATAGATGCATATATTTTAAATTTTAACAACTATAAAAATACTAATTACAATAAAAAAGTAATATTTGATTAAATACTCGCTTTAATTTTCTTATTTTAAAAATAATTATAAAAACTCTAATTTATTAGTTTAATACATTATAAGTATGTAATTATAATAAAAATAAATAAAATGTAATTAAATTAATTTTTTTAACCAATTGAGATTTGTATGGGTATTTTTTTCAAAAAAATTATAATAAAAAGTATATTTTTATTAAATTAATTTAACCTAAAATTTTTTTTATAGCATGCCTGATCTATATAAAGTTAAGTTTTTATTTTACTATTTATTACGTTGCTAATACAATTTTCTTTTTTTCATGTAATATTGCAATCAAACAATGTCCTACAAAATTCTTAAATTAAAAGATAGTATTATAATTTGATTGCATTTTCATTCATGTGAAAAATACAACATGCCTCGTTATTAAATATTCTTTATTATAATTATTATTATCGTCAAATTAATATTACTCTAATCTATGTTCGTTTATCTTCTCTTCAAATAATTTTAAAGACGTTAACTTAAAGAAATTAGGAAGATGCAAAAAATAAGGCCTTATATTACTAGGAAATCGATTGTACTTAACTCCTCTAATCGTATCCTAATGATGATATATGGGGAAGCCATTTTACTCTTCATACATTATGATTGACAAGGCAAATTTACTCCAAATCACTCACACATTAAATAGTACGGAGAGAATATTTGAAGAAATTATGGGAAGGAAAAAAAACATTTGTTATAATCATATTTTAATTAATTTATAATATTTAAAATAAAATTTCAGAAATTTTTAAATATATCTTTTTTTATTGAATTTTATCAAATTTTAATAATGGATTTAAAGAAATTCTATACCTTTCTTAATTCTAATTTTATAGTATATTTTTTTAAATAAATTTAATAATTAGAGAGTCCTTAAAAGATTTACTATTTATAATACTTCGTATGGCTCATAAATGATAATAATTACTTTTATTTTATTTTGGATGACGAGAAAACTTACGTATTCAGTTATTATTACGGTGTCTAACTGAACACATGGGATAAGACACTTATCCCAAGAGATACGTGATCGTATATCACACGGCACCTGATCTTAGTCAAAGAGACGTGTATGCAGGGATTACCCGTAACGGTACTAAATACGGGGTAAAACGTCGACTATCCCAAACTCTTACAAGGAGTGACCATCTAGGAATCGAGGACGCAGCGCAAGCTCCCATGCCCACTTGATTTAATAAATAAATCTTATATTTATTCTATATCAAAAACTTAATAATATTTCTCGTAAATAAATGTATATACAAAGAAAATCAAACATGAAAATAAAAAATCATAAATAGAGTTTTATTAATACTTATTCTTATAATTAAATATTACATAAGGAAACAAAGTCTCATTCTATCTACATGACTCTTAAATTTCAATGAAAGTATACCTTTAGTTAAAGGATTAGTAATCATTAATTTATTGTTAACATATTTAATGATTACTATTTTCTTCTTAAGATGTTCTCTTATAACTAAATATTTAATAATGACGTGTTTACTTCGATTATTATTTTTATTATTTTTAACCATAAAAGTTATAGTTAAATTGTTACAATATAATGTTAATGACTTAGAAATAGAATCTACAATTTTAAGTCTAAGAATAAAACTCTTCATCTATACATTATGTGATATAACCTCAAAATATGATACAAATTCTACTTTCACTGTCGAAGTGGTAATTAAAGTTTGCTTTGCACTTTTTTAAGATACGACTCCACTAGCAAATATAAAAATGTATCAAGATGTTGATTTTCTTGTATTATCATATCCGACAAAGTCCGCATTAGAGTTAATACTTACTTCCAAATTTTCAGTTTGCCTGCATATAATCATGTATTCTTCGACCCCTTAAAGATACCTCAACACTTCTTTTGTAGCTTTCCAATGATCTGTATCTGGATTATTCTGATATCTTCCTAATATCCTAATAGCAAGTACAATGTTAGACCTTATATAAACCTGAGCATACATTAGACTTTCGATAACAGAAGCATATGAAATATTTTTTTATTTATGCTCTTTTAAGATTATTTTTTAGGCACTAGTTCAAATTAAACTTATCACCCTTCACAATGAAAGTTATATGTGATAAATAATCCTTCATCTAAAATCTCTCTAAAACCTTATTTATATAGGTTTTCTGAGACATACCTAAAATTTCTTAAAGTCTGCTCTATGTATTTTGATTCTAATGACATAGGATACATTATTCATATCTTTCATGTCAAAATTTTTAGAAAGAAATTATTTCACCTTATATAACTGTTAGTGTATATTCTAGAAATTATTTGTGTTATCGATTTTAGGGTTTGTGATCTTATATCAAATTTATATATTAACGAATAAATTTATTCTTTATTTATATATATTTCCTACTTTCTTTATTAATTCATGTAATAATATAAAAAATATGTGTGAATTTTTTAGATAAATTTATTTAAGAATTAAATAAAATTATTAAAGTTACTCCTTATGTACGTGGTATTGATTGGACAACTATATCACGTAATAAACCTACTGAATATCTTTTAAGGATATCATAAGATGATATAAATAAAACTAACAATGAGTGTCACATTATAAAGGTATTAGTATAAATTTATAGTTAAAGAACTTTTTATCGAATGTGATCAAATATCTATAAATCATATGATATATATGTAGTCAATAATTTATCAAAAAATTATACTAATGTGCGACGTAATTCTTTAACCTGAGACATTTGTATCAGATCTTGTATGGATGCGTATAGTATATATGGTGTATAAGTATAGGGTTAATTACGTTTTGTATATTACAGTCGATTTGGTTATGCATTATTCATATAGGAGGTTGATTAATTATCGAGAAGGGATCTATTAGCTTAATAAATTGGATCAAAAGTTTTCATTAACTCTATCTAAGTTAAGTTCATAATAAAATGTCAATGGATGTCTGAAAAATAAGTTTACGACCATAGCACTTTAAATGTCACACGAAGAGTTTGTGGAGATATGTTCAGAATATATTTATTAATGATTCGTGAATAAATCAAGATTAAAATTTTGATATTTTATGAACCCTTGTTCGATTAGAATTAGGCAACAGAAGAATATGACCCATATAGTACATATAGTTACTAAAAGGGTTGATGAAGAATTTTTTCATTATAATATAAGAACTATGATTAATTACTAGATATCACCTATAGTCGTTAAGTTTTCGAAGTATCTAAGCTGAAGAGTTCAATACAGACATATCAAATCCATTTTTAACCCATTTGTATCATCTCTTAATATAGATCATTGGTCAGTACATATTTATCGACGAAAATTATCTCTGGATCTGTTATTGCTGGTACACTATAACTACAACCAATTGTACCATACGAGCTCCCTTGGGTTATTTTATTGTTTACTTAAATCAATGTATACCTCAATCTTTATCAAATTAGGGATTATCAGTAATACATTTATCAATTTGATCATATGATAAATAGTATAAAAATCAGAATCATAAACAATCATCATCCATCTAGACATCCACTAGGTCGGGACCTCCAAGGCCTCACACTATTGTCTATCACAAAAATAATAAATTATTCAATTTCAAACTATTATACCAATAATTATATGATATGCACCCAATTATCATTTAAATATAAGCAAATAAATAGAAGATCAGCTTATTGAGCTTTTCAGATCTCAATCTAACTTTTAGTATGACTATACCATACTCTACAAACTAATTGATCACATAGGTCTTCATTCATTGGCTGTTGAATTTCCTCTATTTGTTTAAGCTGTAGGATAATCTTCAATTGGTATAGATAACTACCCTCAGTCTATTGATTCAATCCTCTACCTTTCTTGACTGTAAGAATAATCTCACCCATCATTTTTATAATCTCTCAATCACCATCATTATTACATTAGAGTGAACTCAAAATCATCTATATATGAGACTGGAATTATCCCTCTCAACACATATCATTGGTACAATAAGCCATCGCAATTATTCTCCACCACTATCATTGGTTCAATAACACATTTCAAATACTTATCAATATATATTTTCAAGTTGATCTAAAAGACTAATTTCATCGAAACTATTGGATTTCATCCACCACTATTTCAAGTTACATAGTCAATCATTACCCATACTGTAATGATTTTATCAGAAAATCAATTTTAATATCAAACATTTATCGATCTTTAAAATTTAATCTACTTAATTTTGAGCTGCATGAACGATCTGTAATCTGTAAACAAATGTGTACATATATAGATAGCATACTATATGGCATAGAAATATCAGATCCCACCAATCCTATCTTAGAATGTATGATTTTTCTCACTCTTAAAACTATTGAATTTCACCAATCCTATCTTGAACTGTATGGCTTATCTTTGTTAGAGATATGTCCTAGAACCAATCGTGTCATATGGTTTTAGATCATTATTTCTTAAGTATATACCTTTTGTAATTAATTGTAAATTGTTTACGATTAATTAAATAACATTATTCTATCTTGCATTATGTTCAGTTGTTAATTTCTTTCTTTCTTTTATATGATGCAAGATATATCCCAGATTGTATTATGTGTCGAGATTCTATCTATAAGGAG